>JABUQX010128053.1:0-20000 GCA_015478945.1 Trachelipus rathkii
TCTTATAGAACTATGCCTCATTATTAGTTTATCATAGCTAGTGATATTATAGGTTGACGTGATATTTCTATTATTAATATCTTTCTAGCCACTTATTCACTTATAATATTTTTTTCTCACTCTCATATATTTTTATATCTCTATAGTATAGATCAATCTGGCTAGTCTTATCAATAATACTTTACTGACTCTACTACGTATTATTAAGAGCTTATCATTTACGATGAATCGTATTTATAATATATTACTAGACTTTTAGGTTTTATTGGAATTGCAATCTAGAAAGAGCAGGAGTATAGTCCTAACGCTGGTTAGTAACTAATTATTAATATACTAATTATTACAATACCTTAAATTTTATTATATTTAATATATATTAACTATATGTATATAGTATTTATATGTAAGTAATCTATCATTCTGACTGCATATTTATAAGCGGAATATTTATAAATTATATTAGGTATGGCTCAATTGCTGATTATCATATAATTAGGAACGGGTACTATCTTGACAATATAATTATCAATAAATAGTCTTTTATGAATACTTCACGGTTAAGATAATGGCAAAAGCTTTGAGTTACACTGTTAACTGATTTAATATCTATATATATAATATGTTGAACATAAATCTTTACTATTATTACAGTTTTAACGTTATTATATTATGAGTGCTTATCTCATTCACTTTATCATCACTATTCTTTATCTATATTTTTGACCCCTGTATTATTACTGTATTAGTATTATTACTAAGTATATAAAAGAATAATTTCAAATAGATATCAGTTACTATATCCTATAATTATAATTTACAATAACACCTACACTATCTCATTACTCAGGTTATATATTTATTTTTAGATATTACTTTTATTCTATAATATCTTATGCGCCAAAATATGTAAAATGCATCTACTTTTGGATGCTGGCTTTTATAAAGCTAACTACTGATTCGGTGTAACATATCCTGTTTGGCTTCATTAGTTCCTCCTTTTTTTTCCTCGTGGCTTATGGTATTGCCGGCCTATCTTCGTAAGTGCGATAAAACGAAGTTTCTGAAAAAAATTATCCAAGAAATTACTGGTATATTTTCTAAATCTATAAGTCTAAACTTTTATTTTTTTTAAAGTAACTTCACCACTTTTTTTTTTTTTTTTTTTAATGTTTCATTATATTATTTTTTTATTGCCTTCAAGATTTGCCTCAGCCGGTGATTTTTGCAATGAATCAGTGATGGAGCTGGTTCTGTCCTATGCTACTCATTATATATATTTTATATATATTATATTATATATATATATATGAGTCATGAAGCTTTACATATACTGCAGGTTGCCACATATGCTATATATATTATATATACCTTATATATTATTATAATCTTATTATATATATATATATTAAATATATACTATATATATGTCCTTAAATATTATTATAATCCTAGGACCTATATCTATTAATATATATATATATTATTATACCTTATACATCATACTGCTGTACGATATACTTGTATAAATTATATATAGTAGGAATTATCTTTATGGAACGTTATACCGTATAGGTGGGGGGTATATCCTATATACATATATATATATTAGTAAATATAAAATATATCAATTATTCATACTATATTATATATATTATATATTATGATATTATAATTATTATATATACTTATAGTTATATATATATATAGTTTATATTCAATTATACTACTTATATTATACTTTATATATAATATAACATAATATAAACATCACTTATATAAAATATAACTTATATTATAATTATTACTACTATATATCAATAGAGAAAACTGAAATTTCGCTGCTTGATACTATAGTAAATATAATATATTGTACAAAATATATTTAATTATCACACCACTTAATCTACATTATATCTCATATATATATTACAATCTATATGTATTATATATAATTATTTACCATATAAATTTTATATACAGTATATTATATATTATATATATATTATTACCTTATTATTATATATACATATAGTATATATAATATATATATTACTAGTTATATAGATATATTATATATATAATATATATATATAGCTCATATCATTTATAACATAATATACTCACTAATTATATATAATATCATTACAGTATACATATATATATTACTGTTTTAAGTAATCTATTATATAACATATTTAATATTATATATACGTAACAATTGTGTGTATACTATATTTTATTATTTGATATATTCATTATGATATATATAACATAAAGATATATACTACGATTATATTTATATTATATAATAATATATTATTATAGATTTCACATATTATATGCGGATGTTACCTATTACTAATATATATATTATTAATAAATAATATTATATGTGTATTTGTGTCATAAAATTTTCACACCTAACAGTCGAGTGGGGCTCGGCTGAATTCAATAGAGGGTGCATCTGCTACGCATAACTCTAAGACACGCATTAAAATCTTGGGAAGGACTGATCGGAACCCAGGCACGAGCGGCCATGACAATCGCCCTCTTTTGTTTTTTTTCGCTCTTCTCTCCATGTATAGTATTGATTATATATCGTATATATAGTATTTGCCATGTATATATAGTATGATTATACTATTTATTATTATATATTTTAAATTATTTTTTTTCCCTATACCTCATGTTATATCATATACACCAATGATTAATATACTACCTAGTTTTTTATTATTAATATTATATATATTAGTATCTATTATAGTTTTATATTTATAGCTATATACTTATTTATTATTGTTGCTTTATATATTTTAGTATATACTTAGTATAGGTAAGAGTAATTATATAGCTTATTATAGTTGTATTACTATTATACTATCTATATATATATAAATATATATATATATATATATATATATATATAATATATGATATTAGTATTAGTATAATATAGGGTATTATAATACGTTCTCTGTTATAAAATTATAGTTTATATCATTATATAAGATACTAAGATATTATACCTTATCCCCTATATATTTACATTTATATATATTATAGTTATAGTATATATAAATATAACTACTATTACTCCTTAACCTATATATATATATATCATATCACTTATATCTATATATATATAATGCTAGGTTGGATGGCAGGGTTAACATCTCCGCCATTCCGCTGTGTAGCATCCGCACATTTTATATCAGACTTCCGTCATCCGGCTCACTGTGCCCACAGAGATTGTCTGCGCGGATATTTGATTTGTCTGAGATTTTGATCAAATCGAAATTTTCATAATCAGAGATACACTTTAAGCCTTATCTAGAACGGCAAACTTGAACATGAGAGAATGGGGAACTCATTTTCCTTCTTCGAATATCATACTGTGTAAATGATGACTTCATGAGCTAGCAGCAGGAAAGTTCATAATAAATTAGGTCAACAGAGTCACAGGAGATTAGGGATGACAAAAATTTCAGCGCCTCTACAGCTTCTGTCTCGATGTATATACCAATAATTCTCAAGGCTGAGAAGCATTTTGAAATCCATCTATCGAATTGAAATAGCATGAGGTTTAAAAAATAAAAAGCATGTTGGGATAAAGACTAGAGCTAGAAAAGCGGCTTTTGGATCTGTGGAAAATGTCAAGATGACACACCTTGCTACTTATCTATCTGCAACTTATTAGATGCCTCAGTTATAAGGAAAGGCAACGTTAGTTGTATGTACACATATTCAGAACAATGTTTGAGACTTGATTCACTTTAAGCTAAGAATGTGTTGCACGTTGAAATCCCAATCCGAACAGTTTTATTAATTCGCCACCAATTAAAGGAAAAAAACCCAATCTCACCAGACATCACCTTCTACTCACTAAGTCAATAACAGATTCACTGGAAGAACTTTTATAGTCTAGTATGATGAGGAAACACAGCAATTACCAAAAGATGTAGTGCAAATGATTGATAAAACTATCACCAAGAAAATCGCTAGTATTCAATGATGATTCCTATCAGTCTGGTGAAAGTAAGCAAAATGTGTTTACCACGCTTTAAGTATAACTTTTGCAAGGAAATAACTGGCCTGTCCTCCACATACATCAGATTCAAGTGAAGAGAATATAGCAAGCTGCGGCACTAATGTATCGATAAAAGAGAAAATGAAGGCACCTAGATAGAATAAGGAAAAGAAAAATTGGATGTGTTCTCAAATGCACCAGAAAACTTCCTATGAATGTTGATTTCAATACTAGTTTGGCATAAAAAGAGTATAAAGTCCATTGATACAAATTCATTTTCATTTAAGGTCGTGGGAAGGTTGGGGGAAAGGAAGGTTTGTGGGGAAGGCTGTATTTTTAGTTAGGTCCCGTTCCCGCACCCTGGTAGCAATTATATGTGCATTTAATATGATTTGGTGGCTATAAACTCGATGATATATGATGAAATCTAGTGGGCGTTATATTAAGGGCTTCCTACACTTGTAGGGCCGGCGTAAAGGTAGCTCCTACTCTCGAGCAAGTAATTTTCCTCAGCCGTTTTAATTAATGGAGCAACACCCACACTTGAAAATATACTCACCTATTGACGTTTTTTATAAAAGGGATGGAAAAACAAGCTGCCATCAGTGCAGCTTGTAGTATAAGAAGATCTCCGTTAGATACTAATATTGCTATATAATATAAAAGAAATCATTTAAAAATTCTCGCTCCTACTTGATCTTAAGAGTAAAATTTCTTTGCGCCGGGCGGACGAATGACGTTCTATTGTTTTCGTCAACTTATTAAGGGATGCTGGGCTATGTCGGTCTCATCCTATTAATAATCAGATGTAAAATTAAGTTAGATCAATATATTCATGCAACTTTTCGTTCTCCTTCTCCGTAAATATTTACAAAAGGGGTTGCTGCTCTGGTGCCGTTTTTGTTTAAACATTTTATTGTAGTAATGTGATGCATGAATGTGTTCTGTATATTCGAAAATTATTTATGGTATCTTTTATGCTAATATTGATTTTACCGTGATATTAGGACATTATATGACATAAAATTATAGTGGAACATATACTGCATAATGTGAGTAAGTGGTGTATTTCCTTACTACTTAAAGAACGCGCTTTAGCAATAAACTTATCTATGAAAAAACGAACTAGCTTATTTTTACAAAAAAAATGTTGCAATCCTTTGCATAAGAGGATCTCAAAATTGGAAGAGTAGATTTAAAATTAAAGTATTGTGTAAAGGAAAAGTATAGTTTGACTTTCATACTAAAAATATAATAGTACGTGATTTGATACTCATATAATTTTACAATATGTTGTTTCGATATGTTTTCCGTATTAGCTATATTATATATATATCCATCAAGTTGCTTGAATGTTATATTCTTTTCTCTCAAAATCATTTATCTTAAGTATAAATTTACCTTCATTTTTTTGGTAGATATATATATGTGTAGTAAACTATCCCTGTAGCTCATATTTTAGTCTTTATTCTATACTATAGATATAAATTTTATTATTATAACATTTATTCTTGCATGCTTTTGTACATATATATGGCATATTATTACCCAATTATATTTATACGTTATCTTATTATTTATAGTATCAATGACTACTTACTGTAAATATGATATTCTATTTACGAGTTATCAATACCATAGTGTTATTTTCCAGACTGAGACCTAAGTTAACAAGGCTAATCATATTTTATGTTTCTTAACTTATAATATTTAATTACTTATTTATTTATATTTATTACTATTTTTCTGTAATTAACTGAACGTATTATATAATTCCTTTATTATGAAATTAATGGAGTCCTTAAAACGCCGCCTGTTAAAAAGAAAAAGTAAGTGGGTGAATGCTTTTAGAACCCTATTGAGATATAATGAAGAGATTGCTTTCGCAAATTTATGCTTAATCTCTATATTAATACTATTATCTATATATATTATAATATATTATATATTAGTATTTATTAATATAATAATCTAAGAAACAAGATAGTGATTGTCTTCCGCAGCGTACGGCCGACTGGATTATATATTATACTTAGAATTATAACGAATAATATCTATTTTATATTATTTTTATAATCTATATATATTATCTTATGAAAAAAATAGTAATATATATATATAATATATATATATATATATATATATATATAATATATATATACTATATTATTATATATATGTATTATATTTATATATTATCAATTATAACATTCAGCATTTTGCCGCTATTCTCACGGGGGATTTTATATATAGAATCAAAGATCATTCTCGGCATTACCGTCATATAATCGCTCGGCATAAGATAAATGGACATTTCATGACTGGGCACTCATGAATAGTAGTATTGTATGTTAGTGTGTTATATAGTTAAATCGACGAAAGGCTCATATAGCGTATTAACCCGCCGAATACTATGTACTTATGGTAGTGATTAATTATTATATAAATATTAGATATTATTAAATAATATATACTATTATAACGCTTTTTTACATAAACTATTTGGTACATTATATTAGATTTTTTTATTATTTTTATAAATTTATTAATATATATTTATAATTATATTGTTCTGACTTTAGCTTTTATAATTATATATTATAATATTAATAAATAGTAAGTGTGGTTATATATATTAGATAATCTTATAATATATTAGTAATTAGTTATAATACTATATTAATATTATCATCAACTTCACTGTATGGTAGTGGAGTTGTGATATTTATTTTGTAATGTCATGTGTTTATGCTTGTATGCTGGTAATTGTGATTATTTGGTATTTGGTACAGGTATAATTTATTGGTGCTTATTTGTATGTTTAGATAAGATAGTATACTTATGCATAAGAAAATAAAATAAATTCAATTTATGGTTGGCCGCAATGGGACACTTGTATAAATAAAAACAATGTATTCTTAAATAATAGTATTTTAAACTTATCTACAATAAAAGGCCTGAATTAAAAAGCTTTGATAATCTATGTCTAATTAATAGTAGAGTCTGTTAGGGTCGCTGAATCCTGCATATAAGGGTGCGAGCAGCATACTACGTGAAACAGTCTTGGCTGTGATAATGGTCCTCTAATATATAAGTATATTTTTTATTAATAATGACTTATCGCATACTGGAAACCCAGTTAAAAGAAGTCTTGCGATATAAGAAGTATTATATGAAGCGCGAATTTAGGCTAGAGAGAGGAGAGATGAGAGGAATGAGAGAGAGAGAGAAGGAGAGAGAGGTAGAGAGAGACGTACAGATGAAGATGTAGAGGTAGAGAGAGAGAGAGATGGAGAGAGAAGATTAAAGAGAATTTTTTTTAAATATAAGTATTACAAATTATAGAAATAAGGCGATAGGCTACAAGGCTAACTTTACATAAATACTTTTTTGTGTTTTAAATTGAATATGTCATTCGCTTTTAAATACTTATTTAAAATTTTAACCTTAAAAAGATTTTCCTAAATTGAACAGATTAAAACTTTTTGACCCGCTTTGTTATTTTGCATTAATGTTTTTATGAAACTCAATATAGTATACGTAACTACATTAATATTCTCTATCATCAACTGAGTGTTTGTGTTTTTTATCATTTTAGAATAATTGTTTCTTATTATTCCACTTTCTTTATTTTAACATCTAATTTAAAAGAGAGAACTATACCACTACAAGCATACTGATTATCTGTTGGGAGAAATTCTCTTCTAGTTTAAAAATTAAAATTAATACTGTTTAAATATGATAGTAAGTATAGAACTTCTTTTCAGTTTACGATTGCAATGAACGCTCTGATATATCAACAGTCTAAATATTGTATGATAATAAATACAAAACTTAATTGGTCTTATATATTTTTTAATATTAAGTCTTACTTTTGATAAATGTACGTTATTCACTTGGCCATATCTTGAATTCAATCTAGTCTACTCCGAACTATTTCTATGGCCTAAATTAGTGTCTTATTCTAAACAATAATTATCCACAATTATTTGCTCATATTCTTATATGTGTTTCCTTAATTTCTCTTTCATATCACTTCCTTAGATATTTTTACCGTTATATGGCCTATGTCTGGTTCCTGGTCCTGTTCTGGAATTCCTAGTATAAGATATATGTCAGTTCCCAGTTATGATTCTAGTCACCTTTTTTCCTCTTTCCTTGTTATTATTACATAATACAGTAATTACTATCTATAAATTCTAGATATACATATATTGATAGATTAATAAACTAATATCGTGATATGTAATAAAAAAAAGCTAGAAAATAAACAAGAAGCCTAATTCCATGTAGTAATTTATATTATACAATTATCTAATCCCCTTACTCCGCTAATTATACCTTTCGTGTGACTTTACTATCTAGCGTTTTTTCACATCAATCATGTATTACTATCATTTTATCACATATTCTTTATTAGCCACCCATCTTTCTTTAATTGCTAACGAGGTCTATGGGTGTATACTACAGTTATTCTTGTCCTACAATCTCGGGAAATCCAGGTGCCCATTGACAATAATGTCTTGTGATGAATTAATGATAGAGATTTTATGTTAAACGATTACGTTCCATATCACCTAAAAACTATTCGATAAGAGACGTCTGGTTCGACGAGGGTAGAAGAGGAGTAGAGTAAAACACACTGCACGAATATGTTTGTCATTATTAATATTTCCAATAATCATTAGACACTTTACTTTTCATTATTTCACTCCATATAATATCTTTGCATTTCTATTCTCTATTATATGTGCTGTTTTACCGAATGTTATAACAGACTAAAATAATTATACTTTATATATGTATTAACTTTATATATATTTTTATTCATAAAAATATATTATATTTATATATTTATTTTTTTATATTATATATTTATTATTTATTTTTAAAATGTTAAAAAGTTGAATTTATGCCTCCTAAATGTTGGTTATATTAGTAGATATAAATTATATTATATTAAATAATCTAGTTATGTATTTCTAAATATTATTTTGTAAGAAAGTTCTAAATTTAGCATTATATTATAGGAAAATGTCACAATATGAAAACCGCTATTATCCAAATACAGAATTGCATTTAAGATAGAAGTTTATGGTAAATTTTTTAGATTTTTATTCATTTTTCGGGTCACGATATTTTTACCCAAATTCCGCACCACTTTATTAGAAACATAATACTTATATTTTAGAATTGGTGTGAATATAACCATGTAAAAATCGTTATAATCTAAAAAAGTAATATTATATCTAATTATTAAAACAGTCAAATCATATTATTATTATAATATATAACAATTTATAGTATGAGTAGTTTAAGTATGTGCCCTAATATTAATTCAAGTTTCGCACAAATTTTTATGCTTATTAGTATATATGTATAATTTATGTATAAAAATTTTATGTGTTTATTATATTATATATACTTACCTAAGCTATAATTTAATGGGCAGAGAAATATTATTTATTATAATATTTATTTGATGACTAGCCCATATTAATATATATATTAATATTATGTAAATATTATATAATATCTATATTATATTAATTAATATATATATATGTTAAATTAATTATAATATTATGTAATATATATATTTAATATATTATATATATAATATATATATTATATAATATAATATAAAGATTAAGTATAATATATAATTATAATTATATATAACTATTAATATATATATAATTCATTATTATTAGTTATATTAATCTAATTATTAATATAATTAAGTTATGTATTAATATTATATATATAAGTTATAATATATTTATATATATATTATATTATTAATATGATTATATATATATATTATATTATTATTCAGTCCCCAAGCGACGTTCCTAGTACTGCTTTGACTATTGGGCGTTCGTGGCTATTCAAACGAAGATTGTCAGTTGCTTATAACACAAAATTTTAAAAGTATCGGGGATCTTCTAACGATTTTTGTTTAGAGGGTTTAACGGGATTTAACATTTACTCTTTGGTCAATAGTGATATTAACGAAAAAAATATTACATAACTCCCACACATATAACAATGGATTTATGTGAAAAAATTAAACGGCAAAAGGTGGTAGAAGAATCATCGGCTCATCTTGAAGATTAATTGCCCTAATGTGTTCCTCTCGCATTCACATAAATAATGCCATCCAAGCGTTGAACTGGCTCGTTGCCTTCTCCGAAAAACAGGAGAAGAAACCTTTTAAGACCAACTCATACAGAGTCACACATTTCTGTCGGAAATTTCTTTTTTTATCTATAAATAGTGCTTGTTTGGTTTTGTTCTCTCCTAGAAACATAATAAATACGAGCTTTGATTTGTAAATATAATAATTAAATAGCAACGACTTCGTTACGTAATAAAATTACCGCCACTTCACTTTTTCATCTTCAACTATATAGTCACGCGTACTACTAATTCAGTCGGTTATAAATTACTGTTTTTACAGTATGAGCGCAATCACTTTTCATTTTTCCAAAAGGCCAATGAGATTGCACATTATCGTACGCTTAAAATGTACCACTTTGCATAATTTAGAAAGTAGTCTTTTTAATTTACATTGGAAATTTAGTATATTTATTAATAGATAGTACTCGTATTATGACAAGTATGTCGTCGAAGCTAACTTTGTCGTGGCAACTACGCACACACTTGTAGATGAGTTGCTTCCCAGCTAGCGATAGGTTTATCAATTACCTTTCTTCGTATGGCTCCGCTACTCAGGTACACAGTGATCAGAGAATCTTAGTTATTGTCAAAATCATACTTCTCTCTTCTCGCAGTAAGTCTCGTTCCTACGTCGATCCTCTTCTCCCTCCTCTCTCTCATCTCATCTGTACGGTCGTCGTTACGGCTGCGATTGACTTGACTCCTCGCCCGCAGCCAACTATCACACGCAGACATTGATCAAACACCGTTTTTTAAAATAGACAATAATGCGAGAGTGAATGATACAGTTCGAACTCTGCGTCTTCAGAAAGTCCACCTTTCGCGAGAGAGAGCAGAGAAGAAAAAGAGAGGAAGGGGAGAGAGATGAGAAGAGGGATAGAGCAGAAAAGTCAGAGACTGAGAGAGAAGAGAGAGAAGACAGGAAGAGAGAGTTCTTAAAGATATATAGGGCGAGAGTATAGAGGATAGAGATAGAGTAAGAGATAGAGTGTGTAGAGAGATAGATATATAAGAGATTGAGGCTATCAGCAGTATACAAGATGAATGAGACACCCCATAAAGAGCATACACATAGACATTAGACTCATGAGAGATATAGTGTTGCGAACGCGATTACCCCGGAGGAGTGGGTGACGGAGAAATAGCGTGGGATGTTTCGCCGATACAAGGCCAGACCAACAGTACTCAGGGAGAGAGGCCGATGAAAAGCAGACACGAGAGAAAAGAGAGACAAATAATGAAGACGAGCTGGACTTTCCACGGCCTGACGGGGGCGACGGCGACGATGGGAAAAGTCAAGCGTCTGATAGAGAGGAGAACAGCATCGAGAAAACCACCCTTCCTATCCATTAACACATGGAAAATATGACCTTAGAGAATCATAATCCAGAATATATAGAGTAGAATCAACAGAAGAGAAAAATATCAGATTAGATATTAAGAAGAAGAATAGTTAAGTGAATTTTAATAATAAATTTTCAATAGAATATATATAGATAGTAATCCGTGTGGAAAAGTACAATTTCTACGGTAGATAGATAGTAAGTAGCTGAGAATATATAGAAAGACATACAAAATGAAAACAAACAAATACTTTTGGAAAATATCGAGGCGTGGTTAGTACGAGAAAGAAAGAAAGATCGAGAAATTCTTATTAATGTTTCTAAGAGCTTCAATTACAAGAGCCCTAATGAGAACTTCCTCGCTATCATACATATATATACATAGATTAATAGAGATGAGCTAGTTCTCTTTAGTAATATAAGCTGGAAAGGAGTAAGTGCACGTGGTGGAGTTATCAGAAGTAATAGAGAAAGACATTATAGAACGGGATGGATAAACAGATATAGAGAGAATAAGAGATCATTGAATGCACTAGAAAAAAGATGAGTATGAGAATATAGAACATTTAACTTCATAGAGAGACTTCGTAGTACCTAAGTGCTATTATTGTAGACTTGTATGGTAGGCATCTCTCACAATAGCAACCTAGAAGCGACTTAGTGGAAGTCACATCAAGCGATAAAATAACCTCTGAAACGTGGGAACCTTAGAAATCAACAGCTTTGTTCCAGAGTTTTTACTCGGATTCGTGAAAAAACTGAGGAGGTACACAAAGGACCAGAGTTGGGCGAGAAAGGAGAAGAAGGAGGCTCAGTTCTAGCGCCTCCTCTCCAGAAGGCTCATATTATACTTCTGAATATCAGAGATAAGTTACTTAGAAAAATTAAGACTGCTTTCTAAATCTTATCTTCTATAAGATATTTTCGAACTTTATTAGTTCCAAAGCGTTAAAGCTACTTGGAGCAGACTAGTTCAACAAACATTGTTCTCTTCTTCTCTCTCGTCTTCTCTCTCTCTCTCGTCCTCCCTCTCTCCTCTCCTTCTTCAGTTCCTTCTTCTCTCTCTTCTCGTTCTCTCCTCCTCTCCCTCTCTCCTCCTCCTCTCTCTATCTCTCATCTCTCTTCTCTCTCCTTGGGGTCCGCCTCTTCAGCGCCAGCTGTTGAAGGCCAATACACTCTTTCAGCAAGACGGGAGGTTGAAGTTTTGGACTAGACAGTAAGCGAACAGTTTCCCAAGGCCAGGGGTGCTAGCCGAAGTACAAGTTTTGAGGACCATGGAGGGTTGTATACAACTTCCGACTCATCGCTGCATGTTCTTAACTCAGAATAGTGATCAAGAAACAGTCAATTATCTAATGGGACCTTGACAAAGTTTAGCGCGGGAGAGGAGGAGTAGCTGTCAAGAACCATCTGGAGTGGGCTAATAGAAAGAAAAGGTTTGAGCTTAATTACAGTTTCAGGCTATTGAGCACGAATTTTGAAGGGCAGGCCAGTTACTCCCAAAGATTATACAAGAGGGAGGGAAGAAGAGGGATAGACAAGGATTAGAATTGTAGTTTACTTAAATAATGAAAATGCCTCAGAAGCGGAAAAGAGGAGATTTTGGAAGCCAGTAAAGGTATCTGTCCCTTCGCCAATTTTCCTACCTGAAATGAAATTTTCTTAGTTGGGACGTCGAAGGGGGCCGTGAATCCTTCTTTTTGTCTTAATTCTTTCGGGATTCTTTCCGGTAAAATCGTCATCAAACTTCACATATTAACTATACGATTTATATATTTACTATTAAATTATGTTTAAGATTACATTAAACAATCATTAAAATCATCATTAGCTATGATTATTAATATATTTACTTATTAATTACAGATTTTAATATTCAGTATTTATATAATTAGTATAAAATATTATATCAAATTTATATTATTTATATATATTTATATTATATATTATTAATAGTGCATGAGGAGTTTCGTATTTGTGCAATCTGCTCCATTAATTTTAGGTTATGAATGAAATTGCATTATTTAACTATACCCAGAATTAAGTCTATAATATATAATATTTTATATATATGTATATAGGATAGTAGAGAGAGGATAAATAGGGAGGCCGATTTTTTCGTAAGTATAGCGAAAGAGGAATAGATGATAGAGAGAGATGAAGAGAAGAGGAACAGTGCATACGTATAAGTAAGCTATATATATAATTATAATAGATTATATATAGTAATTTAATTTACACCAATTCTATATTTTTATAATTAATATATATAACTATGATTAGTGTAACTTGAAATATATCAATTAATTAATAAAATAATTTTATTTATAAATAATAAATATAATTTCCCTTCCCACATTTTTGAATAAATAGAATTTATAATTTCAAATTCTCATCTATTGTAGTTTTAATTTCAAATTAATAATAATAATATATAATTAGTGAAAAGGATATAATTAAATATAATAATAATTAAATAATATATCAGAATAATTAATAATGTAAATATAATAATGATAATAGATAATAATTTATTGAAATATAATCCAAATTGAAAATAATAATAATCAATAATAGTAAATATTATTTAATCATCATAATTATAAAATAATTATTAATAATAATTACTATAATATATATAACTAATAATTAAGAAAATAATAATAATATTACATATAATATATCAATAAACTATAATTAATTAAGTTATTATATTAATAATAATATATAACATTAATATATTATAATAAAGCAGTTCCTCATTTTAGTAAATGAACTTTGGGTTGTGCTTAGGTAACCTAAAAATCATTATTTTATTATGATATTGTAATATATATTATATATATTAATAATATTTATATATTATTTCTTATATATATATATATACTATGATATATATTAATATATATAATAATATATTAATATATATCAAATATATAATAGTAGTATATTAATATATTATATAAAGTATATTTAATATAGTATTATAATATATTTATGCCCTTAATAACACGAATAAGTTTAACCTTTTTATTTTAATATTATATAAGAAACTCATGTTTTGATAAGTAAAGTAGAAAAACGTGAGTGGGAACTCTCTATTCTTGTCCTGTCATGTTCTACAGACCTTAACAATGAATACCCTCTTTCACATTATAAGCGGCGTGGAAAAGTTCATAACAAACACATACTACCATATATTTATAAAATTACATGGGCTAATCACTTAGCCATTTTATTAACTTTTTTTTGTGATTCAGCTGTCATGTGATTTTAAAATAACTTCTCATAATATTTTCCCAACTAATTTACGCATTTAGCTTCTGAAATTATGTAATGAAAAAATTTAGTTTTTTTTTGTTTAATAATCATTCACAACAAACACACATATAACCAATCCTTCACCACACGTATTAACCATTCGACATTAAAACTTAATATCGACACACACAAAAAAAAAACATATATAACAATATTTATTGAAAAAAATTAAATGTGTTATCCTAAATGTTTTTTTTACTTATTTTCTTCTATAGATTCTCTCTCTCTCTCTTCTATTCTGTTTACAAAGATTTATTTATTTTTGTTATTGTTTTCTCTTGAGATAATTCCTTAATAATACACATACAATATTTATTGGCATTATCAATATAAATATATATTTATATAATAGATTTAATTATATTTATATAAATATTATATTATAGAAAATTTAATATATATAATTGCTTTTATATATATTATAATATTAGGATAGTATATAATACTTTAATTAAACTTATATTAAATTAATATAGTAATAACATAATAATTATTAATTCTATTATTAATATAGTATTTATTATTAATAATATATTATTATATTGGGCTTAGCGTTCCGAAAGCTTGGCTCCTTGTTTTCTTAAAACTGCGATAGCTACAATAAAAACTGAATACAGTTTTGTTTGAAGTTTTCAAGAAAAAAAAAACACGAATTCATTTTCAATGGCGGTATAAGAAGAAGTCGGACTTACTACATAGAAAAAGGCTTAAATTAAAGAAAATTATATTATAAATAATTTAGTTTAATAATTTTCAGAAATCTTTCCTAATAACGCTATGGCATTGGTGTACTATCTTCCCTGTGTTTATGAGACTTTCCTCCCACCTTAATGCTAAGCTGCGAGCTGCTCAAACGAGAATTAAAGGAAAAAAAAGTGTTTATACTTTTTAATTGTGAATGCAAAACATCGATTTTTTTATCTCATAGTTTTTCAGGCAGTAGTCTATATATTATATATATGATTAATTAATATATATATAATATATATATAGTATTAATATATATAAATATATATATATAATATATTTTAATAAATATGTTATAATATATTAATAATATAATTAATATATATAATATATATTTTAATAATATTATTACTTATATTTAATATATATATAATATATTAATATTATATATATTATAAGGCTATTTTATTTATATTCCCCCAATTCCTAATCAATAATCAATTGAAACTTTGTACTATGTTCACGATTTTAAGAATACTTACATGAAATGATTTTAAAAGTTATTAAAATACAATCTCCACTCAAATTTAACGGAATTGCCTGATTCCAATAATTTAACATGCAGCATGTAAATACTACTCCTACTACCTAATATATATAAATATGCTCTTAAGTAAACTTTTTATTTTTTATATTCTTATTATGTGAATTGATGCATATTTAAATTCAGGAGTGAAACTTCAAGGGGAAGTACCCGTAGTCAAATGTTATTTATATGGTGTTACACATGCAAATTGCATGTGTGGATATCAGTTAGTACCAAATGGATTATTTAATTCTCGCTTCTGTCACATAATTTAAGAAAAGAACAGTG
Source organism: Trachelipus rathkii (assembly GCA_015478945.1). Lineage (NCBI taxonomy): Eukaryota > Metazoa > Arthropoda > Malacostraca > Isopoda > Trachelipodidae > Trachelipus > Trachelipus rathkii. Next base: position 16,439 of record JABUQX010128053.1, read on the forward strand.
TTATTGACAACGAAATTTCACACCTCTGCCAACAACATCTTTACAACCATAGTTTTGAGATATTTTTCGAATATTAACTTCAGTAAAGTTTGATTTTGAAATCGGCGGGAGTGCTCTCTGTGGATCAATACTTCCACTCATGAGATATATGATGATAGACTAATAATATAATATATGCCCCGTATAGTATAATAGCTTAATATATTATTATATTATATATATCAATAATATACTTAGTTATTTTCTGGCAATACCTATTCATACTTAGATATATTCATTTTATATTATAAGAATAATATATCCAAAATTATTTATATATATATTGTAGGTTTATAGTAGTAAGGATGTAGACTTTACTAAAGTATTTATGTTATATTAGCACGGGCATATTCTGTCCTTATATTACACTTATTAGCGCAATAACAATGCCGGGTGGTTAAATCCAGAGAAGGCAGTTAATTCCCTTTACCTTCTCATTATTAATTTATGTATCTGGGTTGCTACTCCTATTTAATGAGCAGGTTAAAATTCTCAATGAGATGATGAAAATCTTCAACGAGATGGTGGAAATCCTCATGAGATGATTATAATATAAAACCGATTACCGATTCGACCACAATAATATTAAAAATAAATTGTAGAGAATAATTAATCACTATTACTCATATTAAAAAATATTTATTAATGAAAATAAATATGAGGATTAATAAATGCTATGCATATAGATGAATACTAATCAATCAACGACCATTTCCACGGGAACTTCATCCAGCTGTATTCCATTCCACCCGGGGAGTGGTGGGAGGAAATAAACAAAATTTGATTATTTATACTCGATTATAAATCTAATAAATAAAAAAAATAAGGACAGTAGGTCTTCAATAACTTGTCAGTTTAACGAATTAATATCATTGTGTATAAATAATTATTTAGCCATAAATCTATTTCTATATTAAAAGTTATTATATTGTACATTATTGTGTAGTATATTAGAGATTAGAGAAGTGAGAAAAAAAGGCAAGATTAATTTAAGTATTAAATATATAATTTAATAAGAAAAGAATAAATACCAATTAATAAATAATATTGAAATTATCAAGACATGGATCGATTCACTCCAATATTTCACTGAAAAGGGTCATTGAAATTATTTTTACTTTATGATTTCCATTGAAATTTTCTTCATGATAAGATGATCATCATACATGGGTGAAGTCACGATTTTAATTAGGGGTGTGGCAAAATTTTAAATGAGACTTCCTTGAAAATTATTTATATAGATCGGTAAAAATGTATATTAGAATTTATATAATTAAATATATGTTCTTCGCTGAATGTTCATGATTTTAAATTATGCGAGTACAGTAAATTATAAATGTATATATAATATATGGTGTACTTGAGAGATATATCGTAAAATTGTTTAAATGCTTCCAATGCTTTTAATATGCGAGTACAATTTGAAATGGGGTTGAAAGCTCGATATTTAATGGACATACGCAAATTTTGGATATACCCATATATATTTATAAAATATCTGTAGACTTTATCCAAAGACTAGATTGAAAAATGTGAGCTTATCCATAAACTGAATTGAATTCTGTGACCTTATCTATATACTCGATTGAAGTCTGTGGACTTATCCACAGACTAGAATGAAGACTGTGGACTTACCTCATTATTCCCTTGAATTAAAAGTGGAGCGGGAATGTAAAGAGTGTGAGTCGGACCAACCGTCCAATACCGACCAAGATTAAAACCGTTGACGAACACTACACCTTTATTCCAAGTACTCATGTCCAAAAATGTGTCTTGAGGTTCATCTTCTATTGAAACTATAGATCGATAAGCTGCAGGACCACCAAGGGGTTCTGTGTATTCTTGCCATCCTGTAAGACTGTCAAATAAAAATCCTAAATGAGAATTAATTTGAGACATTGATTTATTGTGAACACATCAGTATACATAACTGGGTACATATGTATTGAACATTCTTCTTAGAAAAACAAGGTATTTTCGTTGATTTGTAAATTAAAGCTTCACAAGGTTATCATGGGAGATATAATTAATTGAAACAATCGGATAATTTTCAGACAATTTAGGGTTTTGTTAGGGCAATGTTAAAAACAATAATCAAAGGAAATTTAACATGGAATATATCACCAATAAATAATAAAGCTTAAAAAAATAAGAGCCGATCTTTAATTGATATTTTAATAAATTATTATCATATTTCCTAGCTTAAAATACCGTATTTAAAGTGGTTTAAAACCACTGATAAATATACTAAAAGAGGTCTATTAATATAACAGGCTTTTATTTTTTCCTTTTACCTGTTAACAAAGCTTTTTTTGAATTCTAGAGGAGTCACGTCCCAGCTTCCAACTTTTTCCAAGTTTACATAAACAGCTCCCTCCCATAAACCTTTCTTCTGAACGAAATAATGTGGTACCCCAAAGTTCACTCTTCCAAGATTTTCAAGTAAAATACCAATCTCTGTTTCTTCTCCGGATGTATCGAATTCAAGAGTTTTGTCGCTGTTAATTAAATTAAATTTACAAAGGTTGTATTAAAATATTTATATTTGTATTTGAATATATTTTCCAAATTTTGTATTAAAATATTTTTATTTGTTTCTGAATTTGAATTTAAAATATATGTATTACATTTGAATTTGAATTGAATTTAAAATATTTGTACTTAACATTTTTGATTAAATAATATAGAATAAAATATAGAATAATAATGCTGAGTAGTGTAACAAAAAAGTAAATAACTCAACTTGAATTACTTTGTTTAGTTTCCGATAATTAATTAAATAATGCTAGGAGTTTAATTTTCCAGGGTAACAATTTTAGTTTTATTATTAATTTTTTAATATCTCTGTAATGCAACGTGAAATTTTGTTCTGACTGAAGATTATGAGCCCCAGTTGTAAGGTTATATTATATATTTTATTAATACTTATATTATTTATTATTAATATTCAAAGGATGAATATTCCTAGGTAACAACTATTTTTAACAGCTATTATAGGTAGTAACTATTTTTCGTAACTAAACATCTATTTTAACTATGATTATGAATTTCTGTTCAAAATTTTAAGTGGAGTTGCTTATTTATTTATATATATCTTTTTATCTTTCATGTATACAAAAAAATTCTACTATTCAAGCTTGCTTACCGTCCGTTCCAAAATCCGAAATTGCTAAGGTCATCATTATTACTGTAAGGCTTGGTAACTACTTCCCCGTTGATAAATACTTGAATCATGTCACTGTAGAAAAACGGAAACATTTTTAAAGTTACACCAAAAACTTTTTAAATGTTAATTAAAATATCGTTAAAGATGCTAAAACTTGGTATGGTAAAGTTTAAACAAAACTTACCGTACGTGTCCTCTAATGAGAAGTTTCGAGGTTCCAGCCGGTAAAGTAACTTTGGTCGAGTAATATACATATCCAAAGGATTGTCCACTGCCGTTGTTGAGAAAACTGAACTCTTCCATAGAAGGGTAACCATCAGTAAAAGAGCCTGTTATCTACATTGTTAATAAGAATTG
>JABUQX010128053.1:25000-45985 GCA_015478945.1 Trachelipus rathkii
GATGAAGGAGATGAAGACGATAATGGTGAGGATGATGATGATAATTATGATGATAATGATGATGATAATGATGATGATGACGACGGAGACGAAAAAAACGATGGGGGTGACGAAGATGATCCTCCCGAAGACGAGGTAATAAGTTCCGTTCCCGCGTCGATAAAAAGAAAAACAGAGAGATCTACTTCGAATAATTACAAAAACAGTAAGAGAGGCGCGAAGAAAATGAGAGAAATTCGGTATTTTTTCACAAAAATGAAGTGGGAAGACAACGAAGAGCGCGCGGAGGGGGGAGAAAACTTAATGAGATGTTCGGATATATGGAGGAATATTCAAAAGATATGTTCGTCACTAGCAAAAAAACGTTTTCTGTAGATTTACCATTGATAAAATTTGTTTTGAAAATTATTTTTTTCAATAAAATAGAGATATTTTTTCGAGAGTCTTTTATACCCTTAAAACCAAACTCAATTTTAAGATTAGCTGTAATAGCAAACAGCGGGAAGAGTAATTATTAAAATTCACTGGAAATATAAGAAATAGATTCCTAAATATTGTAGCAATATCATAAGCAACTTTTCCTTAAATAAATCTATAAAACCTTATCGGGTGAAAAACATTATTGTTAAACTAAAAACAGCATGCAACAGAAAGTGAGTATTTTAATAGAGTTCTTAAATTTGTAATCTTGGCATCGGTACGAAATGTCGCCAGTGCCTTACCAGCACTAACGGAAGATGAAATTATAGTAAGGTGAAATTTAAAGGAAAAAGTGCCGTATAAATGATTTAAAGAAGTTAAAGTTTTTTGAGTCAAAACAGGTTTCTTTTCATTAAAATAACTAATGAAAGAGACAAACCTTTGGCTCGATATCGGCCGCCTGCCAACGTGTTTAAAAATTCCTTTCAAATTCTGTTTTCCTTATTGATAAAGTAAAAAACAAATACTGGTAAGAAACCACTTTTTTCACCGTTTTTAAATTGTAAAAAAAACCGAGCCGGTCACAATTTAAACGACATTTAAAAACTATTAATGAAATTACACGGAAATTTTTCTCTTTTTTGAAATTGCCAGGGGGGTGTGGTGGGTGGCGAATGAAACACCATCTACCTCTCTCATTCTTCACAACTCACTCCGCCACCCAAATGAAAAAAAAAATAAAGAATTAATTAAACGATGCACGTGTAAGAAAAACTCAGGAGGTGTGGGTGGGGTGGAAAGCCCCACTTCCCTCCCACCCCATCCCCCTCCCTCCCAACACTATTATTTCAAATGTTGGTTGAAAATTGCATTAGGTGCAAGGAAAAATCGTATACTGTTTAAGAAGTTCTAAAATTTGTAATGTTGAAAAATTTTTAAAGAAATAGCGTTTAAATTTTTTGAGAAGTTATAATTTTTTTTGATGCTCTAAACAACCAGGCTTTTCCCAACTCAATCACTTGTGTTCACGCACAATTTAATATTTTTGGTTTATTATCTAGAACAAATTAATTTCAAATATTCAGCTGGAAGAATCTGAAGTAGTAAAATCTTATTTACACATCCTAACACTGGGATTAATGTATTAATTTCGCAATTTGTTTTTTTTTTTTTGTTCGTGGTTGTAAATGTTTTAACCAATGAAAAAAATATTATTATCTAATATGGATTAATCTGCAGTGTAGTTCTTTTCCACATATATTTTTTTATACATTGCGAAGAATAAAAACCGCTTTAAACATTAAATTTCTGTGCAATTTTAAGAGATTAACCGAGAGATAATTTGCAAATGTTGAAATTTACGGAAAATCGTACTTTTAGACTACAAGAAACTACTGTGAAAAGTTTTAGGAAAAAAGCGTAATTTTAGAAGATTAAATTTTTTTTATTAAAACAGGGTTTTCAAAACTAATGAAAAATTACGTATATAAAAACAATAATTTGTGAATTTCATTTAAAAGAGTCAAATTTACCACGACATCAAACCAACCATCACCTCTCCATCCAACTCCTTTCACGCTCCTTCTTCCACGCCTTCTCTTGCAAATTGCAAAAATTATCAAAAGAAAAACAAACAATTATTTTTTCAAATGCTGAAATACCCGTTAAAAACTTCAATTTTTAAGATTTACCAAATAACTTTCAATGTTGAAATTTAGGAAAAGACGTACTTTTTCAGAAGTTCTTGAATTTGTAAAATGTGAAAATTTAAGCAAAAAAGCGTAATTTTAGAAGTTAAATTTTTCTTGATTAAAAACAGGTTTTCAACACTAATGAAAAAATCTTTGGTATATAAAAACAAATAATTGAAATTTCATTTAAAAACGTCAATTTAAGAACACCTAAAACAATTAATAAATTCAGTTTTCTTGCTTTTATGAATTGCATTTCAATGAAACAAACACATTATTTTTTTCAATGATGAAAAAATATTTTTTTTAAAAAACTCAAATTTTTTGAAATTATTCACCTAACGAAATAATTAAAATTTTGAAATTTAGGAAAGATTCGTAACTTTTAAGAGTTCTAATTTGTAATGTGAAAATTTAAAGAAATAAGCGTAATTTTAGAAGTTTAGAAAGTGAAAATTTTTTACTAAAACAGGTTTTCACAACTATAAATGAAATATTTTGTATATAAAAACAAGGGAGTGGGAGGTGTTGAGGAAGTTGTGGTCGATGTGTAGAGGAAGGAGGCGGTGAGGAGTGTGGGGTGGTGTTTGAGGGACGAGCGCGTGAGGAAGGGAGCTATTAGGATAAAAGTTGACGGGGTTTCGGTGGCTGGTGTGGGGTGGTGGTGGTGGAGAGAGGGGGGTTTCAATCGACCACACCCCACAATTTTTTTTTCAAATGGCCTGAAAATACCGGGCTGTTAAAAACTCGAGAGTTTTTAAGATTTTTATCAAAATAATTTCAAATGTTGAAATGTAAGGAAAAATCGTACTTTTAGAAGTTTAAATTTGTAATGTGAGAAATTAAGAAAAAAGCGTTAATTATTTTTTAGAAGGGGTTGAAGAGGTTTTTTTATTGAGAAACGGTTTTTTCGCACAAACTTATATGGAACCCCATACCCTTCTCGGCCTCATCACCCCTCAAAGCCCCAAACACAATCACTCCTCCGACCAACTTCCTCCATCTCACCCAAGGAGACCCCTCCCACTCTCCTCAACCCGACCCTAGAGCCTAATAACTTGTATTTAATAAACTTCGCTTGTTTTCTTGCTTTGTTGAACTTGCATTTTTCATGATGAAATCATTCATTATTTTTTCAAAATGCTGACACTATACTGAACCTCTCAAAAACATCACATTTCTTACACGATTCAACCAACAAATTCTCCAAAATGTTGGCAAATTTAGGAAAACCATCCGTACTCTTTCAAGCAGTTTCCTACCCAACTCTCTCTCGTAACTCGTGAAAATTGTACCAGCAAACCAAACGCGTATTTTAGAAGTTATCACATAATATTCATTAACTTGCGATGTTGTAAATACGAATCTACGTGGTTTCTTGCACAGACACACTACACTAGACAAATATAATACAATTTTGCTCAACTATTGCAACGTCAAACAAAACGTTCATTAAGAATCTCATTCATTTTCTTCTCTGTAAAACTCTCTACCACGCTACTTCTTACACAACTTTGAGATATAAGATATTATACCGCTTGGCTCAAGTCGTTAAGTTAAATTGCACAATTGCAAGTCTCGAGTGAAACACTATTTATTTTTTTGTCGCAAATCTGGCTGGGATAAAATAAAAAAACGAACGCGCTTAAAGGATAAAAAATGATCACTACAAGTTTTAAGATTTAACCAAAAGTTAAGGGAAATGAGTGAAATTGTGTGGAAGAAGTCCGTTAAGTAGAGAAAAAAAACGTTTTTCGTTACTATCATCATAGCAGGTTCTGTCCTATTAATACGTTTAATGTAAGTGATAGAATGATATATTATAGACAAAAATATAGCGTAAATATTGTTTAAGATAAGCTGTACAATGTTTTGATAAATTTATCTAAAACAGAGCTCTGTATTTCTCATCAAAATTTGTCGGCATTAATTTGGTATATAAAAAGCAAATATTGAAATTTCATTTCAAATACGCGGACTCCAATTGTTAAAGCACACCTCAACAGCAAGCATAAATATAAATATAATATTCCACTTTTCTGCTTTTTGAAGAACGAGCTCAATAATTGCATTTCAATGAAAACACATTATTTTTTCCTCAAACCTGCTGACGGAGAGAATACCGTGTAAAAACGTCAATTTGTAAGTGATTAACCAAAATAATTTCAAATGTTGAAGTGTTAGGAAAAATAAGTACTTTTAATAAACTTAGACTTAGCAGTAAGATATATATTAAGATAATGATCTTCTCCAACTCATTAAAATTATGTTTCTGCACGTAAAAAAGGTGATCTAGGTTTTGCCACAACTATATATATCGGAACAGTATTTTTTGTGATATAATAATATTTTATTATTAACTATAATTATGATTTAATTTTCTCATATTACAAATCGTCAATTGGTTTAAGAAGGACCACCTATAAAACTTAATTAAATAAAAATTCTCCTTTTCTGCTTTTTTGAAATAGCATTTCAATGGAAAACAATTAGGGAATTTCGGTCAAAAATGACACTGAAAATACCTTCGGTTAAAAGAGAAACTATTTCTATATTTTTTTATTTGATTTTATTTAATTTAAATAGTTTCAAATGTTGAAATTTAGGAAAAATCGTACTTTTTTTTAAGCAATTATTAGAATTATTTATGTAAAAATTTCCGTTTGAAATTTATCTCTTAAGCGCAAAAAGCGTAATTGTCTTCAAAGTTAAGATATCGGTTGGTTAATTATTAAACAGGTTGGATTTTTCTACATATCTAATTTGGTGGAGAATTATTTTATAGGTGTTATATATTCAGAATAAATATAAGGAACAACTGATTATGGAAGTTGAAATTATTTTATCATTTAAATATAATTGTCTACCCTTTAAGCCACACCTAAAAACAATTTTAATTTATTCAAATTGAACTTTTTTTATGCATGATATTATGAAACATTCTGCAATTAATAAAAGTTAATCATAAAGTATTTTTCATAACATACTTAAAAATATCCTAGAAAATTAAAATTAAAACTTTCAATTTTAAAGATTATATCCAAATAATGTTCAAAATATATGATATTTAGGTGAATAGAATATCGATTATACTGCAGGTTTGTAAGAGTACGTAATATTAATTATGTTAATGTGGAACATTGGTAAAAAGGTAATAAAACACGCAGATATTGTTTAGCAGATCTTAAAATTGCGTATGGTTACTAAAGACAGGTTTTTCACAACTAATTGACCATATTATTTGGTAAATAATGTATTCTGACAAAAACCACAAACTCAAATTGAAAAATTTTACGGTTTCAGTTCACACAAACAGTCAACTCTCTTAGACCCACCCCCGGACGGACTCGATAAAAACTTCAATGCTTATATTGATGAATTTACTTTCTCTCTCGCGCGTCCGGTTTCATCCTTGTACAACATTGTGTGATACTTACATAGAGAATTAAATAGAGTCTCTATGTGTTTCCAAATGTCTTAGATCAAGAAGATAATGATACATCCGAGTAAATATTAATTTTGTAGGTGGTGTAAATGTAAAAAGAGAATAAACTCAAGTATATTTTATTACTGTATTTTTTACTATCTGTAAACACAAAATATATATAGATTTTTTTGGATTAGTCAGTATGTCATATGAAATATTCTGGATATAGAAAAGGAAAGATCTAATTCGTTTATTTGCAATTGTAAGAAGTAGGGACTTACAAATTGTAGCTCGGTTAAAGAGGTGTTTGGTTGGCACTAAATATTGGTCAGCTAAACACAGGATATATAGAGAGAAGCAGTATATGTTTTATTGAAAAAGTATAAACTAATTGGTAATATTTGTATTGGTGGGAATGAATCAGGCTAAATGCGTGTGTGTTAATACAACGAATAACTAAAATGCGAATATATTGGTAGAGAGATCGGTAATTATTAAAATAAAAATATTAAAATTATGATGGTTTAGAAATATATACGTACAATATAACTATAGTGGTGTGGGAACTTCAAACTTCGACATTAAGAAAATTTGAATTAACAAATAAAAAAATAAAACTATGCGACTCTCTTTTTTGATAAGAGCAAATGCTTTTTTTACATGGCAAAATATGGTGTCCTGAGTCATTAGCTCTAATGAAAGAGCAACAAATTAAAATAAGTTTTTCCACTAGAGACAATGAGCTCTCAGTGTAAATATAATACCGCATGAATGAGATAAATAACCTCCTTGTCATTTTTAATATGATTTACCTAGACATAATCTTTTCAAATGTTGAAATTGAAGGGCAGTGTGAGAAAATTCAGAGAGTGAACGCTTTATTTATAAGAAAGTTGATCTAAACATATTTGGTCACACTTTCGTTCTAGTGAAATTTTTAAGAATGATAAAAATGAAAATCATATCAAATTATCATGTTACATTAGTTAAATTTATTTTAATATTCTAGTATGTTAAAAGAGACAGGAGGAATGGGCTAAGACGCGTGCTCATTGGGACGCCGACAGAGAGAAAGTTCTAACGTTCTTGCGTGCATCATTAACAACGTGTTGCACCATATCTGAATCGAGGAGTGAGAAGTAACCAAATATTGTGATTATTACTCTCGTACTACAATTTATAAATATTATGAAGCACTCGGTACTAAGATGTCTCGATGAAATGAATAGTAGGACAAGTCAAATTAAATACTTAGGTATGAATATTACAACTGAAGAACCAAATGTTTTTGTGCCACTTTTTTGGTCGACATGTCTCATTAGAGATTAAAATTAGGATGCATCATATTCGAAAGTGAAATGGACACTCATATAGTTCAGGGACACATGACTATACTTTCTATCCTGTACACACATACAATTAGCACTACAGTTAAATACAAGAGATAGCAGGACGTTAGGCGCCGCTATATCTTACACCACAGGTAAAGCGGAGTACAACTCAATTTTGATGTCTCTATGCTATAATCATTAGGAGGCACACAACATTAGGCTTAGCTTGTATCCTTACATAGGTATGTAGCTTATGACTATGATGATGGAAAGAGAATATAGAGTGTAATCTTATTTTAAAAGCAGGTACTTAAATAATTTAAGATCTATAATATATTTAGAAATTACTTTGCCATCTAATTAAATTTGTTTCATGTTATATGAGAGTCAGATATAAAAGAAGGTCATGATATTTTATTGTACAGTTAAAATTTTTTAAAGAGTATAACAGAGTATTTATCTCTCTACCAGTCTCACAAACCCTACACTAAGAAGATTATGATTATGTTGAGGTTTAATATTATAAATATAAAGAAGCTATACTGTTTGTTATTAGGAACTCTAATCAATAGCCCTTCATGTCCGTTCGAATCGGATATGTCTCTGAGTAAGTTAGTTAGTTTAATTGGAAAATACGTAATAATGTATTATAATAGAATCATCTAGAAACCACTATTTACGTTGACTTGTATTATGAAGATATAGGCATGTACTTCAAATGAAGAAACGCATTACTTTTTTCAAATGCTGCAGATACCGTTAAAATAAAAGATTCTTAAAATCATATATATGGTTTAAGATTTGTAATATCAGGAGATAAATAATATTAACTTCATATATAAAATTTGGGTTGGGGAAGAAGGATTTTTACCAAACGAAATCAAATCGTAATCTCTACTTTGCAGAGAAGATTCGTAATTATATTTAGATATTTTCCTTTCTAAATTCGTATATGAAAATTTAAGAAAAAAAGCGTAATTTTAGAAGTTTAAAATTTTTTTAAAATTAAAAACAGGTTTTCACAACTAAATGAAATATTTATAGTTATATAAAAACTCTAAGATTGAAATCGTATTTAAACAAAGCGATCATTGAAGATATCTTAGTAGCTTTAGGAAAAGAAATCAAAAGAGGAGGGTTCCTTACACCCCATAGATTACCCTTTTGTGCCATGCATTTACATTAACAATTCTTCTAGTATCTCTAATTTCCTAGGCACGCTTAAACCAATAGAATATTTTAAAATAAAGAAATGTGATTATATCTCCCACAAATATTTGGGAATTAATTATAAATATCTTAAGGATCTATTCTTCCGAGTCTGATATTAATACAATATTGTAAACACCACTCAGAGCCTGAAGTATAATTTGCTTTCTATACCAGGATTTTCTATATATGAATTATATATGTAGGGACACACGCGAAAGTATTGAATTCCAATTCCTGATTTTGTTATATAACAACTTTCAATTTTTAGATGAAAAGTTTAATAGTAGAGTAAACGCTACAATATAGGATTCAATAGAAATGTTGGAAATTTGGAGAAAACAGATAAAAAAATTCATCTCATTTAGACTGTAGTCTTCTGATTAAAGAAAATATATGTAAAAGATGTTTTGAATAGGTACGTGTATACAGAAATAACGAAAAAGTTTTATATCAAGATGAGAACTCAGAGAGTTTTTTTCAGGAATATGTATTATGAGTATGGAATCAAAAATCTGGATATCCAAGTCCTAGTATTTACTCGACAAAACACACAGATAATCGAGAGAATCCAGATAATACGATAAGTCTGCCGTATGATAAACGTAAGACCACTTGTTAAACAAATAGTAGGTTAGTAACCAGTGTTGTTAATATTTTTTGAAAAGGCTTTTAACCTAATCATATAATTATATTCAGTCAAATTTTATTTAAAAGATCTATTATATCTAACTATTATTTAATTACTCTACTTACTACTTATAAATTACATTATTCACTATAGCTTTTTGTTTTAATAGGAAAACCTCCTTCTAGCTATCTAACACAGAGGCTTTGTTCTATATATTGCCTTTAACCACCAAGCGATTCTATTGTAGTGTTTTCTTATAATATAATGCCTTGAACTGAGAGGAAAGAATAAGTTTAAAGGGTAAAATTAACTATCACCTCTCATCTCTACTCAATGCCCCAGCTATATACATTAATAATATTACTCCAAATTTTATAAAGATTTACGCTTATAGATAATTAAAATATTAATAATAGATTATGAATGGTTTATTATAAGGAGTCATTATGAGTAACACGCACTCACTTTAGATTGAATATGAAGATTCTCTAGCAATATACCGTATGTGTACATTGTGAACATCTATGAAAAAGGAATGAGAGGTCACGGCAATATGATTAATCAGTAAATAGGACAGTATACAAATTTAATTGTAATTGAAAACCACGTATGCTATATTTACTTTCTCATACACAATTCCATCAAAAATATGGAAATATTATAATAATTATTGATATAAAGGAACTAAGAAAGAAAAAATATTATAAACAAATAATTAAAATAGTTTTACGCAATGCGTGAAGACAGACCGGGTCGCACAATTGCCTCAGGCATCCTTATTCACGCCGAGGGATGATAGAATACTGAGTACCAACTCATATAAAATATTCAAATTCATTATATCATATGAGCTTTTGGAAAATATATAAAAAAAGAAATTTTCTCTCTCGCAATGAATATCATATACGCCATACAGTCCTGGTAGTTTTACAAATGCACAGAAAATACCAAAGTTTTAATTTAGAGTCATTAAATATAAATCCTCAATGATAAGAGTTTTATATACTCAAATTTTTAATAAAAATATGTTTATGCAACCTAAGTGAAGGGATAATTCAACATAGTTGAATACTCCGTTTCAATAGAGACATTTATCTTTTTTGAGAGAGAATAATTGCTGTAATGAATTTTTTTGTTTAACATTCGTTGTAAATAATTTAAGAAAAATAGAGCGGAGATTAATTTGGTGAGGGAATCAAGATTTATTAAATATATATTTTTTCATGAATTGAGAATAACCACTGGGTATTGTTTTTTCAGACTATAATACAAATACGGAAAAATGATTTAATAGTGTTTATTATGAATCCAAAAACAAAGCCAGTATATTGGAATATATTTCCCAGCATAAAAAAACGCGTGTGCAGAGTCTTAAAACTATAATACCCACTTGAATAAAACTAATTCACTCCCGACCAATTCCACGTTATACATGAGATTTGCATTGTGTCAAAGGGTAGAGCTCGGTATCGCCAGCGGCACTATTGTTTCTCAATACTCGAGAATCATTTATCAACGTAATTTTTATTTTTGACTCATTTTTTAAAATGTTCTTGAATAATATACGTATCACTGTATAAAAAATTAATTTAAAATTGTATTTTCAAAAATTTTAAGAAAGTTTTACTAAGATGATTTTGCGATACCTTATCACAAGTTTTGATAAATAATAATATTTTAAAATATAGAAACTCTTTTATTATATATAAAAAAAAGAGGAGTAGAAGACAATATATATGTGTAAAAATTTTTTTTTTCGGAAATGAGGGAGTGTTGGAAAATTTGTGCCGCCCACACGTTATCTTGTATAATTCATTTATTTATATTTATCATATTCAGAAATAATAATAATTAATTGCTTATTATTTAAGATATTTTTTATAATATATATGATCAAAATAGGTTTTCATATAACTTAAACCACTTTAGATAAGAGGAAACTTAATATCATTAGACTATATAACAAACAAATTGTATAGGAATAATACGTATAATTTACGACTGTATTATGGTAAAAAATCGATTTCTCTAAATGGAATTAATAGACCAGACTAAGATCACACCAACCTCTTCAAATGTGATAGGTAAAGTTTTCTCCTTCACTCTGCCTGAGCCTTTCCACTTCGTGGTGAGGAATCTGACTCCAGGCGTTTATTCACACAATAGATTATATAACTAAACATTTTGCGACAACACGGTATTAGGCTAGCAGAACGATCGGACATTTTAAGTAATGTTATTCGCTTTACTGAGTGCACGCACTAACATCAAATTTGTGTAAGACGAGTATACATGCGAAAAATCTATGAACGTCACATATACAGATAAGCTTGCAAAATTAGTGAGGGAGAGAAGAAGTTCCGACGTTTAATTAAGAAGTTCTAAACCACAAATTGGTAATGATGACACACTAAATATGTAGGGTACAAAGATCGACCGTAAAATCTCTGTCTAGAGTTAGAGAAATTATTATACTCTAAAAAGGTTTTTTCACAACCTATTATCTGAAATATTTGCGTATAGTAATAATTTATATAACTCATTCACGAGGGAAGAGTTTTTTCCAATATACCATACTCATACCAAAATAACAAGTTCACTTTTAAATTAGAAACAACCCACTATAAAACTATTAAATAATTTACTTTCTGCCTGGTCGATGATTATTTATGAGAGAACACTAACATGGGCTGATAATTTTCTTCTCTACTATATATACTGAAGAATCATCCCATGTATCCATAATTTCTATCAATCATATCCTCGCCTAGGAGAACCAATTTATACATACACGCACCATGAACAAGACCTCCCTTTAGATCCTTTAACAACACCACTTACCACATATAGTATACTCTCAAACGATCTCTCATCCCATCCATAATATTTCTCTATACACGATTATCGGTTCAATAGATTAAGGAAAAATACGGACGGTGAGCTTTGTTCTGAGAGAGCCTACAAGGTAGTGTAGAGATTCAATTTGTAAACTCGGTAGTGGAAGGAATAATCTTTACACGCCAAAAGCGTAACTCTCATAAATTCTCACTCTTAGAAAAGTACTTAAAATTATATTGTACATTCTATTAAAAGACACGAGATTGTCTACTCACACACGAACAATAATTATAGATAATATTTTTGACTTATTTATGTTATACAATATATAACTTGAATCAATAGTGTGATGTATAATTTACAACATTAAAAAACGTCAATTTAAGAGAAACACTACAGACATAAACAGAGATTTTAATATTATATCATATTTTTCTCTTCTCATTCTCTCGAGAACATTTCTCATATGAGTTCGACTAATCATAATATGATTCAGATATTGATTCTATTTTCTCTGCTGTTAGGTCCTACAGTACATCATATATCTTTTCCACCACTGATCCGGTCCATTGCCCATCTCAAACTTAGTACGAGTAGAACTAAGTACCAACACCAAGTTTTAAAGACCTGGTGTGAGAATTAACTCACCGAGTGGCCTTATTCAGGATTTTTACAAAATGGACATATAGATAGAAAGGTATTTTAGGCGGAGTTAAATATATCGATCTTAATTCACGAGAAGAGGTTTTTGCAAGTTATCAAGTTACTAGTAAATTAGAGAAAGCATAGGTGTAGAATGTATTTAAGATTATAAAAGCGATATAGAGGTGTGGAGCATTGGAAGCACAGGTTTTGAAAAAGCGTAATAACAGTGATAGGAGGCTATGAAACAAACAAGGGTTTTCCCCGGCTACACTTAAGGATCAATAATATTGGAAATATAGGTATAGGGTTACATCCAGATTGAGGACTACTTATTCACCACGACCAAGGTGCACATCAATTAGAAATTATATATGTGAGAGTCCTGTATAATATATAACAAGGAATTAAATTTTGTACTAATGTGCACATTCATAAGAGAGTATTAATGCGAATATCAGGGAAGATAATTTTGATGAGGAGAGGCAGAAATTGAGAGAGAGTAGTGAGTCCGATAGAGACTAGGGAGGATACATTCGCGACGGGGATGGGGTAAAGGGTAATACACTGTACGAGAATTATATAGAGTTAGCTGCGTAAGATAGAGGGACAACTCATAGGCTGTGTACGGTCCACTCGAGGTAAAAGGTGGTAAATAAAGTTTGGTCCATTTAAAGAGCCGTAGCAGTTTCTCTATTAGGAATGGCAACCATGTGGCGTGCATCGTGCGCACAATTGCTCATCTCCCTTCTTGCTGCTTTTAATTAGTAAGAGTTGTGATAAAGGTTCATGACCTCACAGCAATTTATTTTGGAATTTTCTAAAGAAGAGGTCGCAGACGCATTTGGTATATAGCCATGGATTGTTTTAACTAAAATAAGGCGATTTGGGTGCCAAACCGTCCAACAATAAGGAGAGAATTCATTATCAGGTATTTTCTTTGTTAAGAATTACTGAGTATGAAGGGATACTTGGTAATTTGGTCATTTTTCTTCTGCTTCAGGTGTTTAAGCCATGGATAAAAGGGCGTTCAAAATAGTTCCGGTTCCCTCTTATAGGGATAAAATTTCGGATATTAACGGACCATTTGTTAATCGGGGATTCCATCACAAAGAACTCGAAAACATCTTGTAAACCTGTTGATGGAAGTGGTCTCCTCCATACTTTTCAGGAGATAGTTCTGGGTCATCCAAAGTATATTTGCTATACCATTAATGCCACCAGTACTCGGGAAATATCGCTTTTATTATTTAAAAAGCGTGCATACAGTATACTCTAGCATGGGTGGAAATAATACAGATAGATTTAGCTGTAGCGGATAATCACTTATTATGTGATTCGGTTTAATTTCTCCATAAAATGCCAGGAAAGTTTTTCCCAGACTAAAGCACTCGTCTCTCCGGTTCAAACTATTTTCTTCATTTGTTTCATATTTTGTCTTCCTTCTGAGTATATGGTGTAAGGAATATGTTAAAGAACCAGAATTTATTTAATAAGAATTTAAATTTGATGTAGAAGATATAAACGCGTTTGTACCCCTCGAGATGAATCAAGAGGAAATAAGGACGTCCAGAGGCGTAATACAGCTCGTACTGCCACTCCATGTTGGTTCCGTAAATATTTCTTTTGATTTCGGAATAATAGAACACTTCTGAGGGTGAAATAATTTTCCATGGCTAACATAGTAAGAAAAAGGCCAATTTTGTAATATTTATATTGGTCCTTTTGGAAAAACTTCTGCAGGGTTCGCAGTAGTATTCAAGGTCAATTCTGAGGAGGAAGCATCAATGTATAAAATATGTATAAATACTAAGATACACACAAAATTTCCAATCCTACATAAAAATGCATGAACTAAATATTCCCATACGCTAAGGTTAAAGGTACTATTTATTACGCGATAAACTGGTCACGAAGCTTTTAAAAAATGAAATTATTTGAATATTGAAATGTCAGTTTGAGAAATTGACTAATTATCACAAAAAAAACAAATTTTAATTCATTTTTAATAAGAAAACCCTTCCTTGTAAAAATAAATTAAAAGGTAAATTAAAAGCGTATTTTAATTCTAATACTTTCCACTCAGTCTAGCAATTAGTCAGCCATTTTGGAAAAATCCGGCCCAAATATTGTTTTCATTTCAATGATGTTTTATATTCGAATTCCACCCGGCATAACCTCAATTAACAAAGACTCTCTTTTGATTACGGATCATGGTTTACTTTTATTCTTTCACGAAATAACAAACCAATAGCGGGATTTGAAGAAGAGAATCCTTTTTCCTGATTATTTGTATTTCCTTCATAAAGTCCGCTACAAAACACTTATCCATTGTGTCCTACGATTGCGAAGAGGGAAAATCTACTCATCCAGCCTGGATTAATCATTAGAAGGTCCATAAGTTTCTTGCAGTCTATATTTTCTATGTTCCATGAATTAAATATACCTAGTTTTTTTTAAGCTCTCCCCAGCTACGTGTTTTTATATTCGAAACTCCACAAGGCACTGAATTCATGAACATGACAAATGAACTCGTTGGAGCCGGAGAATCTGGTAGATTATTAATATGTAGTCAAATAAGTACATATATATAATTTTTTTAATTAAAGTTTCACATATAAATATAAATATATATATATAGTAATTTGAAGTGTCCACGCGGTCCTCTCGATGAATTATCTTCCACAATTACTAGACCGGATCTGTTAAAACCATACAGTATAGTCATGTCTGATCTGTAATATATATTCTAACCATTGTTGGGTTAAATAAAGTAGACGTGGAAATCAATTTAATTTCTCAAAGCACCTCTTAAAGATCTGTAGTTGAATAAAAATTTATCTTTAGTTAAAATCATACATAATTCAGACACACAAAGATCAGTAATTATACAAGAATCGTTTATACCTAGGAAGGGTTTTTTTAATCAAGCATACTGGAAAGGCAGGCTAAGCATTCATTCAAGACAACTTCTATATATGAAGATGTTTAAGAACAATAGTTCAGAAGATAAGTTTTTGCTTAGAGATGATTTGTAATCATTTAGGAATAAAAAGATTTTTTTTTTTCGGTAACATTATCCTGGTTAAACGTTTTTTCAAAGAATAAGTTATTATGGCTACACGCTCATTTTTATAATTGAGGAATAATTTTCAGCCAGTAAGTAAAACAAGGCAGAACTTTTAAGTAAATAGGAATTGCAGTGAAAATTTCTAAATAGATGAGGAAAAGCAAAGCTAACTTTTATTCTCTGGCTTATTTACTTCACCTCAAGGATTAAAATCAAATATAGTTCAATTTATAGGAAAACTCACGAGCTAGAAAGAATTATTAGGGAAAAGAACTGGTTCGTCCTCCGGTGGCGTATATAATAACTCGTGGAGTCGACAATAACACATTTATTCAACTACTTTAGAAGTAACTAGCAGATATATTATTAGTGAATCCGGTCTTAAACATTTTTAAATAACAGGGTTCACCACCGCATTATTTCCATATATTAAAGTTATTATGGGCATAATATAGTAAAAGATATTCATTAAACTGTTAAAAGGGACATCGTTAAATAGAAGTGAATACTTCTGGTATTGGTAATTGCCCCTTAAGTTTTAATAATCGAAGTCTTTTTTGAACCAATTGACCTTAAGATTATGTCTTTAAGGGGATATTTTCACGGATTTCTTTTTGTATAATCTTTCAAATAAAGAACATCTCTTACCTCTAAATGTCTCTCGACAGATCCAAATAAATAAAGAGAAAAACATTTATATATGAGTCCCCTCCTCCGCTGATTTCTATTGGGAAAGAACCCAGGAAGAATGAAATCCAAAGGCTTTTCGGGTTCCTTCCATATTAAAATCATTTACGGATGCGGAGAAGCGCCAGAAAGAACAATCGGGAAGCACTATATTTTTAGGGCCCGATATATGACGGATAGTCGAAGTCATATTCTAGAGCTCTTCCATAAGTCCTCAGTAACCTGTCCATTCAATCCAGCTTTCAATATTTTGGTAATAGATGAGTGGCATATTTGGTCGGTAAGTATAAAAATGAATTTTATGCCCCGGAGGAAAGGTCTAAGGGATTTGACAGCCCACAACGCAAAGCAGTAAGTTCTTTATCAATTACTGATTCACCAAAATCCTCTAATACCTGAGCCAAACCCATTAAAAGGCTCATAGAAATAAAAGCAATTGGCCTGCGTTCGCCTTCTTGAATTTGTGAAAGGCAAGCCCCAGCCCCCCAAAGTCAGATGCATCCACATGGAGCTCCATCGGGGGAAAACCTCCGGACTATAATAAAGGAAACCATACAAGGTGGGATTTAACTAGGGCCTCTTTAATAGTTGTAATTCGAAATTGGCCGCGTGCTGACACATCCCCGGAGTCGTCAGTTAAAATGGAATCTACCAATGCAGTCATGGCATGAAAAAGGCTTTAGCGGATAAGATGGGTTGGGAACCTAATTTGGAATATGTCGCCTTAAAAAGTTTACCATTTCCCAAAACGCTCGGCGTAATTCGTTTTTTATCCAATGTAGCCTCGGGGACAGGAAATTTTACCTAAGCTCCCTCCTTCGATTTTTTTCCTTCGCAATAGGGGTAAGTATACCCTCTTCGCGTGATATATTGGTGACCCCAAGAATTTCCACTTCAGTACGACAAAGCCGAGTTTTACTGGGTTTAAGTTTGTAACCATTTTTCTCTAGTGCAGAAAGGACACGATCCAAGGTGGTTAGATGATCATCTATATTTTTACTGAGAATGATAATATCATCTAAATATACCATAACCTCGGACCATGGTAATTCTTCCAATGCCAACATCATCCCACGTTGGAATGTAGCCGGACCATTCTTTACACCAAAGGGCATTTTTAAATATTCGTACTGTGCAAATGGGGTGGAAAAAGCAGTTTTTTCAATACTCTCGGGCTCCATTGATACTTGATAATATCCACAGACCAGATCTATTGTTGTAAAATAGACCTTACCGTACATGTTATAAATCGTATCTATTAGGTTAGGTAACGGAAAGGAATCGGTCTTAGTAACACTATTTAATTTCCGGTAATCGATACATAATCGTAATTTACCGTCAGGTTTTCGGACCGGAACCACAGGAGCTGAATAAGGGGATTTACTAGGTCTTAATATAATATCCCCTGCTCCAACAGTTTCATGACATTGGTTTCCTAATTCCTTGAGCCAAGGGACCTGGAAAACGACGTAACCCTGGTAATCTCACAGGTCGACCAGTTTCTACCTCGATATTGAGGTCCGGACTATAAGCTAGCCACTCCAACGTCGTGGTCACCGAAACTGAGAGCCGCTTATGTTTCAATAATACTGCGATTAATCGTTCTTTTCGAGGTCAGAGATAGGAATATCCGCAAAGCAAAACTCCCTCCTCCAATTTAGTGGGGGACCACCATACGTCTGCTTTCAAGTTGATTTTGGAATTTGCCTCTACTGACCTAGTATTACTTGAAGAAGATCCTCTTCTTCCAAGGAACACAAACTACCTACCACAGTAACCTTCCTAACATAATGAGGTGTATCGGAAGGATTAAATAGAGCGATCTTACACGAATTTCGCAAATCCAATACACCAGGAATTGGTACAACAGATCCCAATGGCTTCTGCTTGAAACCCTACCAAGGAAGAGAGTTCAGATGAAGGACAACTTACCTCCACCATCTGACAGGAAAACGGGGGAACATTAATGGAATTTATCGTGACACATTTATAAAAAGGGATGTTAAGACTCTCATCCTTAGCTACGGATTCTATACAATCATTAGATCTATGCACCAACTCCCGCGTAGTTAAGTCTGGGAGAAGGTCATTTTCTTTTAAAGCGACAGCCCCTAAAACCAGGGGAGCAGGCATAAATTCTTGAGGAACTACCAACAAAATGACAGGATTAGATACATAATCACTGTCAGGAAAGTACAGATTACATTCAATATAAAAGTCAATAGGTACTGAATGTTCTCTGACCAGACCACTGATGGCATTAACTTTTATATCTACAGAAGGTCGTAATGGTAAATTCCTCATGTAGGATTCGGTTATTTCAGTGCTGATCAGACTAATTCCAGCTCCACTATCTACCATACAACCGTAGAAGCCAGAGCTGTTGGGAACTAAAGCGACTGAAACAATCAGAGGGTCCTCCTTGAAAGGAGTACAATGGACTACCATCGTCCTTAATGGATTTTCTAAAGGTTTATTCATTTCTACGGGAGGTCGTTCTGAAGAGTACTCGGGAATAATGTTAGAAGTTTTACAATTTTCTATACCTCCATCATCATTGACTGAGTCAATTAAAGGGTTATTCTCCACCAGAGGACTCAACTCCGGGGAGACCATGAGTTTAAAGGGAGATCATACCGCACCTTCTCATTAATACAAGGGTTTAAATTTTTAACTTACAGGTAGGGATAATTCCACTTGCTTGGACGATGGAGGCCTGTGATTGGTAGATTGATTTGAATACGACCGGGAATAGACTTTTTCAAAAAAGGGAACAGTTCAAGGGAAGAAGACTAAGTGCGTCATGAATTATGGGACTGGTGAGAGAGCACTACTGTGTGACACCTCATCCCCAGCGTGAGGACCACCTGCAAAGAGGACTAAACTAACCCTTTTCTATACTTTACGTGAAGAAGTATGAAGAAGAAATCATAGCAAACGATAATTTTCCCCAGGAAGTCGGGACCCTTCCTTCTTGCAGTGAGACTGCCATACTCCAAGATATTTGTACACATATATCCAGTGGAGTGGGACAAAACTGTTTTTCACATGTAAGATTGACACAAAATACAAATTTCTCCGGTCGCAGCCTTAGGACGGTTTTTCGTGAAAATTTGAATTAGGGTCAGAACGAACTATATTATTCACAGGTTCTTGTAAATTATTAGATGGAGTTACAATAATAGCAGACCATAACCAATTATTTCGTTCTGGTATACCAGTGCTTACTTTTATTCTTTATGGGCCGGAACGTGTGATTAATTCTTGGAATGGTTTTTAGTCTTGTGCGTTGTGTCGACTTCTGCTGATTCCAAACATCAGTCCACGTCCAGGGAGTGGGCCAAGCTATTAATCTGAACCACTCCGTGCTCCGAGAGGATCCTCAGTGTAACGTCCACTTTCTGGTCAAGATAAGCGGTAAGATATGCCTTGAGTGGCGGGCTGACCTCTCAAGGATTTAGTTTTTTGGGAACAGGAAACTTGAGGAATACAAGGTCTATCGCTGTCGCAAATAGAATCCTAGCGAAATTCACTATGATTTTCCCCTGAAGCCTCGACTATAAGTCAGTACCAACTCCTCAATTTTAATATTATTGACGGAGGCCCGAATGTTTCAAATATTTTGGGGCAGGAAGACTACAAAGGAAAGTTGTTCTATTTATGTTGGTAACATCGTGATCTCTCTACTCATAGTCCATGATAAACCTGCCTTGGCTAGCGAGCCGATTCTTCTCTAAACCGCTTAGGGCCACGAACATTCTTGAACTGTTCCTAGGTTGTATCGGTGAGTCGGCGTGATACTTCTGTATTCGATCTTCCTTTTTTCTTTCTTTTTCGCTCCATATCGATAACCACACACAAAGATTAATCCCGTACAAGAGAAATAATTCAAATATTAATCTTTTTATAATTTCTTCTTGGTAGATGTTCAGAATTTGCCTTCCCAGCTGCCGACCAAAGTAAGTCTTTGAACCATTGGTGATTGGGCATTTGGGTAGTGTAAACTACAATAAGCCTCAAAATCAGCCAGGTAGACCAAGAGATCTTGTTCCGTTTCATATTTGAATTTTCCAGGATCCACAACTTTCAGTTTCTGAGAGTTCTTGAGTAACTGGATAAGAAGCACAATGGCTTCTTCCAGCATATCAAGTCTCCGTTTCATGTGTGGTCCTGAATACATAGAAGGTTCATCGTCGTCAGGAATACGACGTTCAGAATGTGTTTGAGCATATCCTTGTGGATAACAACCAGAATAGACGCTAGGGTCAGTTGAAAATAACCGGTGATCCGTATTTTTTTTAATAAAGGATCCTTTAGCTACTTTAGCAATTTATTATAACTTTTTATAAAGGAACTACAGCGACTTTAGCAACTTTAAACGTCTCAGAAGTTGCATGTTGCCTCTACCCATATCGGGATTTCTAAATAGAGACTTTGGTGGATTATTAGTAATTTCCTGGGGTATTATATTCCAATGCTTTCGAAGAGGAAAAGATAAGTTCAGAATTTTAAGAAAGAAATGTTTGAATAAGTACAGAATTAGGATTAGGATAAGATTAGGGAATTAGCATACCTAGCATTAGGATTAGGATGATAGTAGGATTTCGAAGAATGAAGATTAGTAATTAGAAAGAATTGATTTTAAGAATTTTCTACATAACTGGGTGGATTATGTAGAAAGAGGCATTGATCGTGGTTGAGATTGGGAAACTAAGGAAGGTTTTATATCACGATGATCAAAAAGAAGTGGATTTTTATTCATTTGCCCAAATTTGGGAAATCCGAGGCAAGAGGGGATACCTTGGTCCGCACAAGAATCAAAGAAACAGTTGCCTGTGTTCAGCACATTAAACTTAGTAAAAGACCGAATTTCAATTTAAGCCATATTTCCTTTTTCACTTATCACCTGAGATTTGAGTTTAGTTAATAAGGTACTCATTTCGGTCACTCAAAGGAAAGGTTTATTTCAGAAGTTTAAACATTTGAAAATGGTTTAAGTAAGTTGGCAATTGAATTTAAAGTCAGATTTGGGAAAGACA
>JABUQX010128054.1:10000-17380 GCA_015478945.1 Trachelipus rathkii
TAAAAAGTGATTCCGAAAGTCGGTTGAGATTTTTTGAATTAAAAGTAAAAAATAAATAAATAAGCATTTTGCCGGTTGATCTCAAGATGTTCAGTTATATGATGTATTATTGCATTTGGTGAGACTGCATCGTGTAACATTAGATTTGTATTGATTTATGCGGGTTTGAAGCGTTATAATGTTTTCACCATAGTATTACTGAGGGCAAGTATTGCTTTGAATAGCGTAGACATGTCCAGATTTTGTTAGGTTAGTTGCATTATTAAGTATGAAGTTAGAGTATCTAGAAATGTAAAAATGAGACTTATTGTTATAGATTCTTTTTTTAATAAAATAAAGCAATTTGAAATGAGTAAGGAACAGTGGATGAACTGAATCCATGAGGGTCAGGTGTATGTAGCTGGATTTAGGTTTTAGCTTTGTGATATTTTTTTGGAAATTAAATGAATGCAATTTCACTATTAGCTGAACCTCTTCCTCAATGAAGAACAGCATAGAAAAAATGATAAGGTGTGAACTTAAATCGACCTATGCCACAAGAGAGACTGAATGAACGAAGGCCCAAAGAATTGAGTCTCAAAAATATCCCCTCCCTCTGTATCCTCAAACTCGTCTTTTTCTCCGAGAGGGCTCGACTAGTATCATGATCCAGGCAAGCTAGAGAGTCTGTTATTAAGCGGAATTGAATTGACGAAACAAAGGTTTTCAAAACGGCTTAAAGTTAATTGGCAACATTTTTTTTCCATTAACTTGCAAGTGCCGCATGAAAGGCGGATCGGTCTCATAAAATCGTCCCTATGGTGAACTTAATGAGGTTTTGGAATAGATACCACATATGTTGTGAACCATGGAGCTGAAAAATAATTCTACATTCATATCTTGTTACTCAAGTTCAAAAATAAATGTAAGGACAAAAAATAAGAATAGAATGGATTCTTAGTATGTGAGAGATAGTAGGAGGGAAGAGAGAGAGGAAGATGAGGAAGAGAGAGAGAGAGAGTAGAGAGATAGAGAGAGAGTACGAGAGAGAGAGAATTGTGATACGTTGAAAAATATAAATAAACTTTACTAAATAATAGCTGCTCTTGATTTTAAGTTATTTATTTTTTTTGTGTAAAGTTTAATTACCCATTTTTATAATCTTTCATTACGTTGCTGAATTACCAGATATTTCAAAACTTATCTAATATACAATGATTATTTTGAGGGCACCAATGTAATGTAATCCAACTAAGGTCCATAATAATATATGCATAATTCATCCTGTTATATTTTTTTACCTCACCTAAATTTCTTAGAATTATGTTACTTTATATTGTGTTTTTATTATAGCCATTTTAAATTTATTAATATATTATACCATCTTCATTAGTATAGTCACCGTTATTATTGTCATTTAACTATTAATATTATTATATAATTATAGCCTATGTTTTAGTATTATAAATATTAGCTGTTTCACTTTGGGCTTTTGTTCAAAGCTTTATATTTTGATATTTTAACTAAGTTAAATTATCTACTTGAAACTAATCATATACCTATAAAGATAAGTACCTTCATATTACAAACAATAAAATAAATTAATATAATTACATATAAATATTAATAATTAAAAAATAAATGATAATATAACATAATAAAATTAAATAAAAACAGGAAACAAAGTTAGTTATACTGGGCACTCCAAACCTCGGTTACTTAACTAAAAAACGGTATGGCTCTTTACATTTTTATTACGATCTTGGATCGAAAATAATTTTTGTGTCATCGGAGCTCGATAATAATAAAAAAATTTCTATAATATATATTTTCGTTACGCCTCAACTCCTAGTGATATCATAAAGTCACAATATGTTCTATCATGAAAAATAAAAGTTATTTTTAATGCTTAATGAAGTTCGTATAAATTTCTACCTGAATTTCAATAAATCTAAATGCATTTCTTTTTTTTCCACTGGCAATGTTTACTATGGGGGCAAAGAAGATAATTTAAACATTATAGTATACGAATTAAAGGTGAAAGTACATGCAAAACAAGTAATTGAATGTTGAGAATTCTAAATAATAACGTCAAGTAATTAATTTATAGTAGGTGGAGCTATCGAGCCGTACGGGGAATCACAAGGGGGTTGATCGTATTTCTCAAATTACCCCCTGGTTAATTTGGGATATAGGGGAGTGAGGTAACCCTCACTTAGCGACACCCTATATATAATCAAAACTACTCCAAAAAAAGATATGCGGTAAGGGTGATTCACCGGAGGACCAGCTTACTTAGATACCTGGTAAGTGGTATGAGGAAACTTAAGTTCTTCACTTAAACCTGTTTATCCGTTAAGTTATCACCTTGAGATATAGATGTCTATACCGTTATATATTATTAGTATAAGGATATATAACCTCAGCTAATATATTATAATACCTATAATAATATATATTAGATCATATTATATAATCATTTGCTAATACATGCTTTAACAGCACTTTTAAAGCTAGATATATTATACAACTTATTTTGTATCCATTTAGTCCTATATAATATCTTTATATATATTAAGCCAACCGAATCCAAGGCAAAGACCCTTATCAATAAAATAATATAATCAAATAATTGAAAAGTTTCGTATTTTTATTATTTAAATTTTAACATTGAGAATAAAAAAATAGCTTTAAATTCGTAATTTAAAAAGAAAAAACTATTTTGATAAATTTATTTTACAACTAAATAGTTAATTTCAAGAAGTGTGAAAAACTAAATAAAATATCAAATACAACTAAAAGATACTATCTAGATAATTATTCATTTCATAAGTCTGAAAATATATATATATATTAGGATAAATATATATAGGTATATTATATGTTATATTATTCTTTTTATATAATATATATATTTATAACTAATTTTATACTAGATAACCGACTATATAATAAAATTATTTTACTACTAAGTGATTTATACCCAAAATCATTAGTAATTGCATACCTGTTTCAGATCTGTTAGCTTAATTTAGGTATATAATGATTATAGAGTATTAATATATATTTATTTGATGTAATATATATTTATTATATAGATATGTAAATATGTTTTTTTTTTTTTTTTTTTTGTATTTTTTTTTGTTATTTATTCTATATTATTAGTAATATTTTTTTTTATGTATTTGATATTTTTTATTTTTTTTTTCAAAAAAACCTTTAACCTTTAGTTGTGATTTGATTATAGTGTAGTTTGGGAGCTGACAATTTATTATGGCGAGTTTGACACCTCAGCAACGTGTTCCAGTGATTAAAACATTAAGGTACACTATCAGGAAGATTAATGTCAAATTTGGTGAAGTTATTTGGATCCTACTTTCCCATAATTTGACAAAGTCTGGTTTATTCCTATGACATTTTTTAAAACAATGAGTTTATGTTTGTGTCAAATAGCCCAAAAATTTCCGCTTTCAAATCAGGAGAAAGGAGGGGACCAATGAACATAACTATATTTTGAATTAATTCTGTTTTCTAGATTACTTTTGATGTTTTAATCATTTAAAAATGCTGTAAAGGTGTTAAAGTAATTCCCATTATTGAAAGAACAAAAGTTAGCCAGAGGAAAGTGCCACATCAAAACAAACTGACACTGTCAAATCAGGAATGTAATTAAAATTTATTGTATCTATATGCTTAGGTTCAAAATTTCTCATGAATTTAATTAAAGTCTCTTTACGAACCCATTTCGAATGCAAGACTTCGAACATTTTTCTGCCTGCTTGTACTCATGAAGTCAAAGAGCTTCCATTTTAAAAAAGTATGAAGGCAAAATTATTAAAAATGAATTTCGAGACATGCCGCGTAGAAAAAAAAATATTGAACTCCAAACCTCTCGATTCGATGGAGATTACAAAATTCCGGACCATCTTTCCTGGTATACTATTTTTAATTAGGATTTTATTTTAAATTATCAGAAATTCATTTTTTTGTTTTCATTTTGCTATTTTTTAATTATTTTTTTTTGGAGAAATTTTGGAAAGGAAAATTTTCGCTCCTGAATTGGATATTAAAAGGACGAGGGAAATTGGACGAATGATCTCATGATGACAAAAATCTTAACTGGATAAGGAATATGAAACGTGTTATTAGAATATATCATTAATGATGATGTGGTGTTAATAATATAATAACGAATATTTAATATATAATAATAATTAATATAAAGATAATATTAATAATAATTATAATAACTAAAAGTTATAATACCGATAATAAATATTATTATAGGTCCTGGAGTAATGAACTGCAATATATAAATAATAATATAAGATTAAAATATATATATAAAATTAACAATAATTAAATAGAATAAACATAATACATAATTAACTAATAATAAATAAAGGCTTAATAAACATAAATATTAATTGAATAAAAATGTCGTAATAATAATATATAAATAATATAATAATATATATATAATAATAATAAATAATATATATAATAATAATATATAATAATAATATAATAAATATAATAATAATTATAATAATGAGATTAAATATTAAATAATAATATATATAATGGAAATTCAATATAAGCTCTTATGATTTTTAATAAAAGTTTTTGAGATTTATTTTCTCGCACTTATCTAGAATAGGTATTTGCGTAACACAGTTTCGAAAAACCCAATGTAGATGATTTGTGTATACTTTGTGTAAGTGTGTGTAAGAAGAAAGATATAATTTTTCCTATTTTATACATTATCCTACTATATTGACTAACTCGACTCGTCCGGTTTCGTCTCCTTCTTAACTTGAGAACCACCTATTTTCAAGCAGGATTGATTCTTATGAGCGATTGAATGAATCTTAAATTAATATATAATATTTAAGATCACCGTGTAGTATTATTTATAGTATATATCTATAATCACGTATAATACAGTTATAGTATTAAATTTTATATGTTTAATGTCTGGTCTGCGTGTTTTATTGATGTATACAATAAGGTTATGCCCTCCGCAATTTTTAAGATTTCTCGGAACCTTATATCACCTATATAGGATGCCGACCTAGTTTACTCACACAACATAATTATGTGTTAGATATAAGATGTTTGAAATATAATTGCTAATAGTTGATTATGATCACCATTGTGCAGTTTTTGAAATGTTTCAAATATATATTATCAAACTAATTATTATTATAAGAATTATTATCATGTTATTTAAGTATATTATAATAATATATATATATCTATATAGTATAGCCGATTGATTGAAACATGTTATGCCCTGTCTACAACCCTGACTTGAAATAATAAATTCGAGATTTCGTCCGTGTTACCAATATATTTATCGACGTATACGTAAAGTCTGACTCCAGGGTCAAGTTAAAAAATTGGTGACCTATATAACAACTGGATGGTTCTGGTCAAAAGTCAATTCATATTGTGTGCACTATAATAAATCGGAGAGGATCGACTAATATAGTTGTTTGGATTATGAGTTAGTACCTGACTTATTATTTGTATTATTATGAGGTGTTCTTTAGTTTTGAGGTAAACTAGAAGTGTATCATATAATATATAAAAATAATTACGATTAAATATGGCAACTTCTATATATTCTCTTTTCTTTTATTATTTTTTGAAGTTTACTATAGGCATTTAGAGTAATATATAAGTTTTGGAAATAGAAGAAATTTTAATTCTGAAATATGTAATTTTCCCCTGAATTATATATTTTTTACTATATTATATTTCTTTATACATATAATTTTATTTGTTTATAATTAGGTATTATTTAATTTAATATATAAATTTTTCAAGACTGAAATATTTAGGCAATCCACAGGTATTTATAATTTAAATATTTTTATCTTAAGGAATGCTGTTTATATAGTTATACTATATATATATAATGAGCAAATTACAGTAAAAAAGAACAGTATAATTAAAATACTAGCTTCATCTTACTATAAAAGAATTTTAATTTCTATAGTAAAATATACCATTATTTACAGTTTTAATCATCAGTAGTAGAGATACTCACACCCTATATTGTACTCTAAATTAAAAATATCTTGGTAAAATAACACTATTTGAATGAAGAAACTAATTTTGTTCCCGCATTAAAGTTAAAATTATTTATCATTACTATTATTAATAATGCTAACCTAACTAGATATATATATAAATATTAGTTTTAGAAAATTTTAATTAAATTAAACCATTACATATAATAATTAATTTATATAATATGAATAGTATAATAAAATAAAAATCATAGATAAAATTTGCGAATATATAATTTTATATATCTATTTCTTTATCATGATATAATAAATTATTATATATATATATATATATATATATTGATAATAAGATAATATATATAATATAATAATAATATATATAAATATAATTATACATCCACTATATAATCCAATATTATTTCATAATATAAAATAATTATACTAAACTATACATATATATATTAAGTAATAACTATTTCTAAATGCTTATACACTTAATAAATGATACTAGTTACTTATATTAATAGTATATTATATCTAATTGGCCGAGCCTACAAGATATGCTTAGATTAGTCCTTACTATATATTACGTTAATAATTTCTGAACATTATATATTATCTCTGATAATATACCATCACACACACACACTCAACTATATATATATATATAAGTAATTGTTTTTCATATTATATACATAATATATATTAAGTTATATATTCAGTTATAATTAATGGGATAATATACACCTATATATATATATATATATTAACTATATATATAGTTATATCAAAATTTACTTATAATATAAGTATAACAATATAAATAATATATACTACTATATATATATATAGTATACTATATATATATATATATATTCATTATTTATATATATATATATTAAATATAAATTACTCAAATATATAAATGAATGAGTGTCTCTCTATATAGTATTATATATATATATACTCATATCACAAGGGTATGTCAACTAGGTATATATATAGAGCGATTATAGCTTTATTGATAGGACAGCTGATAAAATCACAATAGTACCCATGCAACTCCGAGCTTCGGCCATTTGTGTACCTGTCTAATTTTAAATACTCTGTCCCCCTTTCGAGAATCAGCACTGGTTAGACACCGGTCCGACATTATATTGGTTTACACCACCGTGGAACACGACGATCGATTGTCGGACAGGGGCAATATCTCGAACCATCGTTAACAATTCCCAGCAAGAATCTTTTGGAAACATTTCCAAACACGGGTCTGCACATGGTCAACAAATCAACTATTAGCAATATTTTTCTAAACACTTCACAATAATATACGGATGATGTCGTCAGAAACTTAAAAAAATTA
>JABUQX010128055.1:0-7500 GCA_015478945.1 Trachelipus rathkii
CAGTGAGTTTCCAATTGTACACACAGAAAGCTATATTTAGAGACCTCCATTTTACGAAACTACAAATACAACACCTCTCACCCCTCACAGAAATCAAATTCACCTTTCCATACTCAGATTTTGCGTTTATGGTACATAATATTCTTTGAATATCTATATAATGTCCGGATTAAAAATCTACCCTACTCCATTTTTTTCCTGGAACACCCAGTGTTTTAGCCCTGACCCGAGTGTTGGCGGGGAGGCCGCTCGTGTAGATGTTAGGTGTTCCAACACCCAAGACTTAGGGTTAATCAGCCTTCGCTCCTTCTTGTGGAAGCTAAGCACTTTTCAGAGGATAAAATGATGGCTCTCTCATCCTTCTTTTTTGAGGGATTCATAATATTCAGTTAAGGTCTCCGAGGTAACCACCTCTATAAGTATATTATACTGGAGTATAAACTACATCTCAAAGGGTAAGTAAGGTTATCATAAACCCTCATCATTAAGGACCATTTATAATTAGAAATATACAAAATAATTATGTTTGCGTTTATTGCAATATAAAAATATTATCTTTTGAATAATACTAATAACTAATATATGTTACCGTTTATAAATAATTATTACCACAAGTGTTATGTCAACTCACTGACCCGAGTGTTGAGCGGTGATGAGGACCCCGAGTCTGGAAGTAGTTTAAATAAGGTGTCCAGACAACGCCTATTCGCTTCCTCTTTCCGAAAAGGTGAAAGATACTGAAGGCCATATTTCAGTAAGTGTTAAATGATGAGGGGCTCTCTTAACGCACCATTGTGGTATGCTCAATGGGCGGTTTTATCGGATTATACGTGAGGTTCATACACATTTCTGGAGAATACAATCTCTCTAAATATTAATAACTCAAGTAGGTAAAGGAGGATTGCAAGAGATCTCTCACTCCCACTCTTATAGGAGAATTTAGAGTTGAAAAATAATAGGAGAATTTATGAGTTTAGGTATGGAGATTTATATATTTTTTCAAAAAAAATAAATTACCAATATTATTAAAAAAATAAATATGGTATTTTATTATTATATAACAACCCTAACTATATATAATATATAATATAAAGTTTAAATATATATACAATTATTTATATTTAAATTAAGTATTTTAATATATATACTATATCTATATGATTATAATTATATTATAATATTATTAATTACTATACTTATATTATATTATTAATATTTATATATAATTATATTATATATAAAATTATCTATATTTAAATTTTATTAAAATTAATACTTATTTATATTAAATAGTAAATAGCTACTCAATTCCCTTTACTTAATTTTTATCTAGTAGGCTAGTCTAGTAGAAAAATAAGCATTAGTGCTTTTTTATTTTTGGTGTGGAAAGAATGAGTGTTCCTTCTTTTTTCAATAGCAGTACAATGGCAAGCAAGCAACATGAGGCTCGCTGTTGTGTATGACCTCGATCACAATAAATCAAATATACCTCAACTCTAATAACTCAATACATGGCTATCACCGTATCTAAATATATACACAATATATATAAGTTTTTAATCTTATTATATGTATAAAATATCTTGAAAGAATTATGCTAATTTTTAATCCTTTAAAATTTTGTATGCCGGTAAATTATCGGCCCAAGGTTGATCTAAAAATAGTCATTATATATATATTTAGTTTGTATTTCACTTATAATCTATTCATTTTTTTATAATATAATTCAGGTTGAAGATAAAATATTATCCTCAAGGACAAATATCCTTGTATTCTGAAAGGGATAAAAATACATCTCAAATATCCCTCTATATTATTTTATACACTGAATCTAAAGAGTCCAAGTCTAATACTATAGTTAAAAAGGTAAAGAATATATGCTATTGATAATACTTCTTAATATTTGTTAAATATTGTACACATAATACACTAATTCTTCAACATTTAATATAAAAATCTTATAAGAATATAAGTACCCTGTTATCATTTATTGCCTTATAAGTAGAAAATTAGATATATATATATTATTTTATTATGCGATTATCCCTAAATGTGTATTTATTTCTTATATAAAAAAGGGTCTAATCAGACGATATCTTAAACGTCATAATGGGCTTTGAAGCTTGAGGTATTGACAATTTTATTAATAATTTCAAATATATAATCCAAATTTTTTCGATATAAATTATTTTATTATGTTTAATATATTTAATAATAGAATAAGTATTTAATAATGTATTTACACTAAATTTACCTTTATTTACGGCTAGTTTAACGAATTGGTAATTAATGGAAATTGTAAATTCAATTAGCTATAATTAGCTTAATTTGTAATCCTAATATTTCTTAGACAATTGTTTAAGAAAGGCTTTTTAAAACTTATATTAATGATTATAATATTTTTGAGAGCAGAAAGTGTCGATCTGCAGTCTCGATAGATTGATTCATAATATAGGATTAAGGTATTGTGTAGTATGCACACTAATTATTTATTATACTGTTGTACTTTTGATAATATGAGATCAAGTTTTCTTAAAATGCAAACGTACTTCTTTCCAGGTGGTTTGGTCATTAGAAAGAATGAATGATATTGGGATATTATACCTTAAAGGAGTTTTTTAAGCCCCTGTTTCCGAGGTACCATGGAGAGAATTCTTCTTTAGTATTGGGGATCCCAGGAACGATGTTTGCATGCTTGAGAATAGGCACAATCAAAATGGAAAGGTTACACAGGGTCCCGAACTTGGGTTCCATATAGTATTGAAGTCGATATCATTTGACTTTTGTGGGTCTAATAATATGTACACTGGTTAATTTAACATATGTAGAGCATAATGTTCTCAGTGTATATTATATAATAAATTTATTTCATACCATGATTTATTTGGTGAGAGTTAAGTGATGGCCTAGAGAAATTGACCTCACTAATATATTAGGTTATATATTTACACATCTTATGGGTGTTTGGTTGTCTTGCCCACTTTACTCTTATATCATTTTAAATAATATATTTATTTTTATAGAAGAATATATCGATGTCTAGATAATGATCTTTGTACTGAGATACTTTTCCAATCTGATACAAAGGCGACCCTCTGCGTGACAATAGCTGGCACTTTCAATGGTCCCTTGGTATATTCAAAAATAGATAAGGTTCGCTGGGTGGAAAATGGAGTACACCTTTGCCCCATTAGACTTAATCCTAAACGTGATATTTGACAATAGGTATAACGATTACTTCATCATCAGAGTTTATATCACTTTCCTTTACTTGCAACCGTTGACATGAAGCTGATATAATCTCTTGAAATCTAGGTAGTTATGTTCTCGCGAGTGATATATTACCAAATACATTTAACATAAAATATTAATTTTGTTTTATATATCTCTATATACTTCTAATTTTATAATTTCAATTTCATGAGTTAAATTTAACTTTGTAATATGAGATATATACATATACAATAATCATTTACGTGCTTAATATCTAATATAAAACGAAATAAAAACAAAACATCTATTCATCTAAAGAATACACTTCTCTATATATTATTAAATCAATGCCTATTAAGACATCCAAATCAAAAAAATTAGGTAAAATACATCAATAGAGTCCATCTCCTAAAAAAAAAAATAATGGTGGAAGTTGATTTTCTTTATAATTTTGGTAATTGGCTGTAACAACGAGGACCTAATAGCGCTGTATCGCAGCACATGACAAACACACTTGCGCATTTTTGCTAGTTGAGTAATCTAGTACAAGTAACTTAATAATTAAAAAATTATATAATACACTAACGATGGTGGGGAATTAAGACACAGAATAATATGATCTGAGATATAGATTACCCTCCTATCCTGTGACACAGCCCCTGCAAATCTTAGAAAAACACATGAGCTGCCAGTTAAAGCACCATTCTTAAACGTAAACTGATATGATCCTTACTCTTAATGAATATCAGTAAGTTTTAAAGCTTATATAAAAAATCAGTAACATAAGACATTACTTAACTATAGATTATTATTATTTTAACTATAATATGTGACGATGCCAGGAGAGGCCATAAACAAAGTCTTACATAATCTAACTAAACACATAATAATGGAATGTAATAGTAGAGAACATAATATAGCAAACCGGAACAAACCTGAAATCGGTCACAGAAAAACGACGCCTACGCCAAAAACAAGAAAACATATATATTAGTAATCAGGTATCTAGAGTGCAATTTGAGGGAAAAGTTAAAGAAAACATATAAAAAGATAACAATAAATATTTATCACCATAATCACTAATATTAAACACTTGGGAAAAAGGACAGAATTAACAAAAGATAAAGTATTGAGCACAGCTTGTGATAAAATGTTTAGAGGCCATCAAGAGGTCGAAAAGACGATAGAAGAAAAAATACTAAGGTTCAGGCTCCTAATGGACACAAAGAGAGCCAATAGCATAGATAATCTGAGTGTACTATATAAGAGATTTATCAACTACATGCATGTACTACTTGCTTTGCACATCCCAGTCAATTATACTAAACATATCTCTCGAACTTAGGGTGGTCTCCTACACTCTGAGTATCGCCCAGGATAAGAATTTATGGTGTAGATTCGCACATTACATTATAAATTGAAAAGTCCTATGGGATTTCTATATAAATCACTCATATATCTGTATTATTGAGTAGAGTCTAGTAATCCTAATTTTCTATATTTTTCCTATTAAAGAGTAAGTGACGGAATATCACAAATTTACTTATAATTAAGTATATAGGTAATAATTATATATATAATAATAATATATATATACTATGAGTAATATCATTTTAGACTATAAATATATATATTATATATTATTTCACAACTATTATTATTATACTTAATATTAAATTATATATATTATTTTATTTAGATATAAGTATATAATATTACCTTGAGGTAAATACCATTTAGGTTACACATATAACCATAAGACACTTCCCACAGTAATAATTGTTCACGCGGTGGGAACCTCAACAAAAGTCGTGTGCTCTTTCTAGAAGCGAACAACGCGGTTCTTCATTCTTTCTTCGGTTTATCATACTTTACAGGCCTCTCTCGCTGAGAGAGGTCTCCAGGGAGCCGCTCATCACTCCTGCGCGCGGAGTATTAATCACTAAGATCATATGTACCACATGTTCCAACCATACAATTCATTAACAATATTTCTCTTTCCACACACTTCTGATTACTGTTTAAATATGCACAGAGATAACAACACCTATACTAGAAACAAAAACTCCTCACTTCGTATCAACAATCAAAACCCCGTTCCCCTCCGTCCCCATATCCAAAAAATGTATTTAAATCACATCTATCAGTTCAACTCGCGCACACCATCATTATCTGAAACAAATACCAATATCACCGTTAAAATCGACAAGAAAATCACCACATATGGCTGAATTTAAAGGCATCAACTACCCAATATTAACTTCGCTGGAGCAACGATTCACTACACTACACATGTAATCATCACTTATAAATCTACCTATCTATCAATACACCTAGGAGAAAGCAACACAATCCATAAAATAAATACATAGTATACTAATCAGCCTCTCTAACTACCAAACTCATCCCATTGCTACATAAAATAATATAAAGGAATGTTACAACTGTTTAATTTATCATCATGTTTCATTGCGCAGGTCTTTCAAACCTGGTCGTTTCTTTGTTTGGGATCACTTGCCAATTTAATTTACCACCCAATACCAACGTTCCATTATTCTGCTTACAACGATTAGGTTGTCAATTGCTTTCCAATAGGCAACTCCTTTATTCACAACTCCTTACACAGCTCTTCAATGCAATTTCCTTTAACAAACTTTTAAATAACTATGTCATTTAATTTTGCAATGATCTCGGAGATGCGAACAAACTCCTACCAAGCCTTCCCAAAATTGATCCCTCATCTACACTTCCCACACGGTCATCTTTCCAATCTTTTATGAGGTTTGGTAAATCTTCTGGTATGTGTAGTCTTCTATTGGTGAACAGTCACAAACAAAATCTATCTCCCGCACTCAAGCTCTGTCTCGCCATGGTCCTACTATTAAACTCTTCATCAAATTGTTACAAATATTAAGTTCTTATAAAGCAAGCCTCCACTTTGTTTGAAAACCATTCAAATACTCTTCCTCTACGATCTCTCATTCCTCCAAATGTAATCCACTTATTTCTTAATCGAAACTCATTTTATATTTGCGATTATCAAAGTTCCTTTCTTTTATAAGTATCT
The DNA here is from genome assembly GCA_015478945.1 of Trachelipus rathkii. Lineage (NCBI taxonomy): Eukaryota > Metazoa > Arthropoda > Malacostraca > Isopoda > Trachelipodidae > Trachelipus > Trachelipus rathkii. The sequence continues at coordinate 6,281 of JABUQX010128055.1, forward strand.
CACTATCTATTTCTCATCCAAATACTGATGTCCTCAGTTTTGAAAATTTCAATGCACAAAGAACTGAATGGTTGTAGTCCTCTCATACTGATTCAAGAGGGGAGGAGGTTAAGACATTCAACATTCTCAGCGATCTAGACTCTAGAGCAATTAATTAGAGGACCTACAAACAATCCGGATCGTTCCAACCAATTCTTGAACACGCTTGGCCTATGTTTCACTACTAATCTTTCTCTCTATAAATAAGCGACCTTCGCTCCTATTGGTAAATCTGACTACAACCTTATATTTCTTTCTTAATTTAAATACTTTCTCTCCAACGACCTCATCCTACTCTAAGCTTATCTTCTGGGAGTTTAATTCGTCGATTCTACGCTAACTATAACTGGAGTGATTGCTTTGACTCTGAAGAAGCTTCTGCTTCTGCCGATAAGGTTGGGGCACGTTCACTCCATCTTCTACTAAATCTTTTTCTCCTCAAAATCCATGGTTCGATCGTGCTTGTTCTCCAGCCATTCAGGGTAGAGACAGTGCGTATCGATAGTGGAATAATTCTCGATACCCTATCACTCTCTTTAATTTCCATTCAGCTTGAAATTGTTTCAGGTATACTATTCGACGAGCAAAGCAGACTTTCATAAAATAAAATCATAAACTAAAATCTTTCATAAATTCATTTTGGCCCTTTGCCAAAAACATCTCTAACAACTTCTGGAAATCTGTCTTTCCTGCTCTTATTTGCAATGATGGTTCTGTTTCTACTCCTCCTCCTCCTCCTCTTCTCAAGTGTCCCATGCCTTTACCTGACCAGTGATTAAATTTGATCGGGTGTATGGGCACTTGAAATCTATGAACGTTAGGAAGACGAGCGGCTGCGATGCCACTTCTCTCAGAGTTTTGAGTGCATGTGCTTCAACTATATTCCCTAAGCCTCATTTCTAGAACTTTCCCTCAGTGTTGGAAGCTTGCATATGTACAACCTATTAAGAAGAAATGTAGCCTATCTGATTCTAATATCTATTACTCTATAGCTCTCACATGCATTCTATCTATGATCTCTGAAACCTATCTCATCTCTCATTCCTTAGATAACCTGGAATCTCATTCCATTCTTTCCGATCACGAGTACGGGTTTCGGCGCTCGAGGTCTACTGGAGATAACTTTTCTATCTAACCGAATTATGGTTTTCCGCCCTTAGGAACGGCGGGGTGACTTGTGT
>JABUQX010128056.1:12500-15000 GCA_015478945.1 Trachelipus rathkii
AGTCCTTCTCTCTTTTAAATACACCCACTTTCGCTCCGTATCGTAAATCTGACCACAACCTATATCTCTTAATTTTAATACTTTCTCCTCCAACAGCTCCATCCTGCCCCACGCGTTTTTTTCTGGCATACTTTGATCGGGCCTGATTTGGGGCTTGCGTTGCTTCTTTCTACGCTAACCTATAATGGAATGACTAGCTTTGTCTCTGGTGACGCCGCGCTTCGCGACTTCTGCAGATAAGGTGGGAGCTGTAATCGTTGAGGGAGGTGAGCAGGTTCATTCCTTCTTCGCTAAATCTTTCTCTCCTGATAAATCTAATGGTTCCGATCAGTGCTGTTCTCTGCCATTCGGCTAGAGACAAGTGCGGTATCGGGAGTGAGAAAATTCTCGCTTCTCCCTATCATGGCTGTCTACATGGTTCATTCTAGCTAGAAATCCGTTGAAGGACAGACCCCTTCGACGAGCAAAGCGGGCTTCATCAAAACGAAAGTGCGCTAACCTCCTTGGTTCTTCCACTGACAAATCTCCCTGGCCTCTTGCCAAAAACATCTCTTAACAACTTCTGTAAATCTGGTCTTGCCTTCTCACATGCCAAGTTCATGCTTCTGCCTATAAATTCTCCGCCGAGAGAGCTTGAAAAGAGCCAATCTCTTCGGCCTCCTCTTATTTTTCCTCTAACTCAACCCTGGACGATTCTGGCCATATACTCATCCTCCTGCCCTCTCTCCTCTCAGGTGTCCCCTATGCCTTTTGCTTGATTACTTCGTCGGGTGCATGGGCTCCTGAAATCTGTGAAACGTCAGGAAGGCGTGGCCCGGATGGCATTCCTCCCCCGAGTTTGTGAGGGAGTGGTGCTTCGGTGCTAATCCCCGCCCCCTCGTTAACTATAGGTCTCTAATGTCTCAGATACTAACGAGCTTTCCCTCCAGTGTGGAAGCACGCAACATGTCCACCTATTCCGAAAAAAGGAAGCGCTCTGATCCTTCTAACAATCGCCCTATAGCTCTTACTTGTATTCTAATCTAAGATCTTTGACACTCTTCTCAAACTACTCACTCGCCCTTCTGATAGATGATATCAAGCGGAAACTGGCCATGAGTGACACGGTCAGGCTTGGTGTCATTCTGCTTTGCCATGATTACCGATCGATGGCCGCGCTTTCGGCGTTTCGAGGTCTACTGGGCGAATATACTTTCACCTATCCTTACTGAGTTTATTGGTTTTTCCTTTTCCGCCCTTAGGAACTTAACCGGGGGACTGTGCGTGAGTGGGCGCTTCGACATATCCAAAGCATTTTTGACCCGGCGTAATGGCACGCGTCACTGCTCTCCCAAGCTCCCCTCCTTTGGGTTTCCTCTTCTCTTTGCCTTACTTATGCTAGTTTTCTTTCAAAATGCGCTTCAATATCGGATACTGTTTGTTGAAGGGGCGAGGACTTCTTCTTCCTTTTCTGTCAAAAGTGGTGGTGTTTCCTCAGGGTTCTGTCTTAATCTCCTACTTTATTCCTACTTTTCATTAATGATCTTCCTCACCCTGCACATCTAACTCTATATCACTCGATATGCCCGATGACGATCGCACCCTTCAATTCTTCAAACTCCTATTCAGATTCTGCTCCTTCTTTTAATTCTAGAATTGCCTCCCGTCTTAATCTTTCCGATTCTATTCTCGCTGATCTGGATAGAATTTCCGGTTGGGGTCGTCTAACCTTGTGAATTCAATTCTTATAAAAACTCAAAACTTGATTCTACAAATACTCCCTCTCTCAAGACACGTGTGCAGCTATTTTCTCATGTGTGCTTAATGTACGCGAATAGTTGTACAGCAGACGACTTGTGACTCACAGATGTGTAGACAGTCCCGTTGCAAGGTAGCGCATTTGTAAATGAAGGTATTTCTATTGTAAATTTATTTAATATTTATTTTCTTAATATTAAATATAAAGAAAGTTAAATCTATTTTATGTTAAAAATATTTATCGTTTAATATTTATTATATGAACGAATATTTCACAATAGAACTTTCTATCTTCAATAGAAAATTCAATTGTGAAACCCTGATCTCCAGTCAGCTGTTTTTTCTTTAGTAGACTAAATTACTAAACATATCTTTGAAACATTATTTAATCTTTCCAAATTTTCTTTGTTGGTAAAAAACATGCAAAGCTTGGTTGTCTTAGAAGTAATGCTCTATTAGTTTTTCACATTAATTAATTTATTGTTATTTTTAATGATATATTCACTTAACGGATTGGATTTTATACTAATTACTGTTAACTATTTCAACTTTTGAAATATGTATATAATTATATATGATTCTTTTAACAGTAAATAAACTTCCTTTTAAAGGAGTAGTGCATATATATATATATATATATAATATATAATATATATACTACGTATATTTTATTTATATATAACTATATTACATATAATATTATATAATATATATGTATTATGATATATATATATATAATAATACCAATATATTATATATATAT
>JABUQX010128057.1:0-10000 GCA_015478945.1 Trachelipus rathkii
TTATATATATAAATTATAATAATATATACTATATTACTAACTAATATATTTAATAAATATGTATATATATACATATATATATATATAATATATATATATATATATTATATATAATATATTATATATAATATATATATATTATATATAATTTCTATATTAATATAAATAATAATATATATTAATATATATATATCAATATATAAATTATATATATTATAATATGAATCTATAATATATATTATACCCTAGAATATATATATATATAAAATACCTATATTATATACTGATATTATATGGTATGTATATATATATATATAAATATAATATAATTATATGATAATATAATTATAATAACTACTAACTATATATATAAATAAAATATATAAATAATATATATATATTGTAATTTCACTCCTTATATCTGAACTCAGATGTTTGAACTTTTTGACAGCAAACTCTACCGTATTTCATCTTCTTGTCTTTGTACCCTATGTGAGCATTGATGTTGTTCTTTTCTCGTTTCACGGGATTTGGAAGTTCAGAATCTTTTTATTTAATTTATGGTCTCAAGCTATCTGGTCAATCTACTACAAAATTCATTTATTCTTTATATCTGTTTTCTAGCTCAACCGACTATTCAAAAATCAGAACACATTCTGTCTTTTTCACCTTTCTCTGAAATCGTATTCTGTGGTTTCAACGGTTCACCACTGCCCCAGTATCTTTCCTCATATTCTGAAGACACAGATGTCAAACTTACCTACCACTTTTCTTTCCATAACTACGTTTAGCTGTTCGAGCAGATCCAAACTCGGTCCAATATCTTCTTGGAGATGAAACCAACATTCTAGATTCTAATCCTTCTCCTAATTTTGTTAAACACTTTCCTCCTCTTAGTTTCTACGATCACCTTCTTATATCTGTACCCTATTCTATATGTTCAGGTCTTCCGCAGGAAGACCCCCTCCTACGGCAATGAAACATTTTTTGACACTAATCATTTGCCCATAGATTGACTACCTCTCTCCTGAGAGGCGTCCTTCGGAGTGTGCTTTGCGCACTACCAAGGTGACTCTCTTTAAAATATATTCCTAAATTCCATATTCTTTCCTTTCAAATAAACGTAACAAACCTTGGTTGCATTCTATCTGTTCTCGTGCTACTCGCTATAGGAATGCTGAGTTCAGGAGTTACGGTCGTATTGAAACTCTCGAAATTCACTCAACTTATGTTTATTCCAAAATCTATTTACCGTGACACTAAAAACTCTTTTCTCCTTAGAAAATGCAATATTCTTCTTCTCTCTTTTTACACCTCCTTTCTACCATTTTGCAAAAAAAAATTTAAATCTAATTTAGTTCGTCCTCTTTCCATCCTCTATCATCTTCCGACAACACAACTGCCATTTTACTTTCCGCAAAACATGAACTCTTCGCCTAAATCTTTTCTTTTATTTCTACTTAGGAATATTCCGTAGCTGTTCCTCCTTCTCCACATCCCGCAAACTCATTAAACATTAAATTTCTTCTATATATAGAAGAAATTGCAATAACAAAAATAACATCTATAGATGTTATTTCTGCTTTCTCTGAGCTTAACACTAAGGAAGGCGTACGGTCATGATGGTATTCTTCCTGTGTTTCTCAAAACGTTACCCTGCCTTGCACCCTGCCTTGATAAATTATTTCATCTCTCTCTAATTAGTCCTTTGCATCTTCCTAGAAACGTGCACTCATTAAGACTGTTTCGAAAATGGGAACCCCTCATACCCTTCAAACTATCATCCTATCGCTTTAAACTTTGCTTTTCCTAAAGTTTTACAAATCCTTCTTAACAGAAAGATGGAACCCCTCAATTCTCAAATGTTTGTCTTGATCTGCAGTTTAGCATATATATATCTTATTATTGGTTATATATATATATATATATATATATATACTATATAGTATTATATATATACATATATAATATCATATATATATATTATATATTAATATATTATTATATATATATAAAATTATATAGTATAATATATATATATATTATTAGAGAAGAAGCCGAATATGAATTTTCCTCCAATATTCGCAAATGTTGGTATGGATATGCGAAATATATTGTTAGTATTTTTGAAATGCCGAATGCAACAAGAAAATGCCCAATTGTTACCTTATTGCCAGTAATAATCGATGTCACTTTTTAATATGTTTAAGTTAAATTTTGTTCTGTTTAGAAAGTGTTCAATATAAAAACTTGAATGAATAAAATACATTCAATATCCTATATTGTTTCCAGATGATAGACACTCGATGGCACCCACTCTTTACACGACCCGCCTACCTCTTCCACCTCCTCCCTTTGAAATCTAGGACCCACTCTTACACGCATCCGCCTACCTCTTCCCCACCCTCCCTCCCTTGAACTAGGACACACTCTTACAAGCATCCCACCTACCTCTTTCCCACCCTCCCTCTCTTTGAATTAGGACCCACTCTTACACGCATCACGCCTACCTCTTCCCCACCCTCCCACTCTTTTGAACGGCGGTCGTAGATACACACTCTTGACACGCAGACCCGCCACACCTCTTCTCCAGGCCTCTTCCATTAAAAGAGTGGAGAACTCTCGTTCATTAATTTCATGGAAGCTATAGCTTATAGCGTTATTAATAGTTGAAATAAATTACTGATAGGTTTACGTCAAATCTAATAATTTTTCTGTTATATCATAACAGCACCACTAAATCGATGTTCACTGACAACACTTACCATGGCGGAAATACAGTAGCAAAGGTAAGAAGTCTTTAGACTAACCTCGTTAAAAGGATCAGGATTCTTTTCCTCCTGCTTCCCTCCACCACACAAGAGAGTCTTCGTTAGAATGACAATACGATTCTCCTTTGTCATAATAGTTGACGATTTTTGACATCTGCTCAGGCAGCTCATCATCTTCATTATTACTGCTTGCATGTAAAATTGCCTTCATGACGTCAGTAAGAGTGGTGTTTGTGCATGGTTTTGAAACAACGTATACTATTCTTTGTATTTTCTGAACTATTTCAGATTTTTGAATGTCTTCACATTTTCGGCCGCCGCTGACTTTAAAACTGTTACAAACTAAAAAAAAAAACTTTCTTTGGTTTTGATTTGGTGTTCAAAAACGCACCTCAGGGTCTTATACAAGTCGTTTTCGCTCTCTAAAGTGAACGTTATTTTGAAATTTCTCTATAAACTAAGCACTCATCAGTATTTATTCCTCAAGGAAAAAACTGATGAGTGCGATAATATTGAGATCTAAATAAAAATATTCTCTTTTTATGAAAGACGTAGATGAGAGAGACGTGATCTCCGATCGAGAGATATCCGGCTGAAAGACGCCCAGAGGATGATTGAGAGGAGAGATCCTCCCGATTGAGAGAGAAGAATCTGAGAGAGAGATAGAAGAGAGAGAGACTGATGAGAGAGAGAGAGAACCCAAAGTTGTTACGAGTAGGATTATGACGTCTGCTTATTGAGACGAACTGTGCTGGATATCATTGGTGATATAATTTACCAACATGCTTAGAATACAGCTCGATCATATATATAGGGATAACGTATATATATATAAGTGATTATTTAGTATATACTTATACATATATATATATAGTACTATTATATTATTATATATATACTATACTGATAAACTATATTATAATATATATACTCAATTATATATATATAATATACTATATACATATATAAGTATTATTATAAAAATATTATAGCAATACTATATATATATATACTTATATATATATATATACTACTATTATATATATATATATTATATATATAATATCACTATATATTATATATATATTCATTAATAAATATATATAGTATATATATAAATATTATGGCCAGGCTCTAAGAGCCACAATCCGATATCTCAAAATATATAACCTACACGAGTCTACCAGGAAAAAGGATACATTGCGGGAATCCCTGGGCTATAATCAGTGTCCCGAGGCAAACTGTTAAAAAGAAAAAAAAAAATAAAAAAACAAAAAAACAAAAAAAAAAAAAATCATATCTCGAAAACTACAAAACTACAGGGAAAAGGAAATACATATTTGGAATCCTTGTAAAATTATGGTTAGGTTTTCGATAATCAATTTAAAAAAAAAAATAGAAAAAAAAAAAAAAAAAATTTAAACAAAAAAATGTGCTAGTTTTTGAGGACGGGAGGTGCTGGACATAAGCTATATATAATAACTTCATGTAATTGTTAAAGGTATTACAAGCATTTAGGGCTGCGAAGCGACGGGGAACACAGGGGGGGACGTTCCATACCCCGTTAGGGGCGAGGGCGGAGGGAAACCCCCGCGTTACACCAAATACCAAAAGGCGACGCCGTGGTCCGTGAGACGCTCACGACTGGAACAGCGGGGAACTCTGAGTCTACCCCGTAGGTGTCACTCTCGGTCGAGTAAGCCGATCAGATGAGCACCCGAAGAACTCCTGCCATCGGTGCCTACTCGAGTATGATATACTCCTCTGGGTATTCTTTATATATGTTCTTAAAAAAACAAAAAAAGTAAATATTTCATTGAAAAGGTAGATTTATTTAACAAGTAACTCAATAAAACAGATTCTGATGGCCCTCTAAGCTCTATTCCTATACATATAAAGTGGAACAGTCTTCCTTTTATTTTTTTCTACTTTCTTAGTCTTACAAACCTTCAAGAGGGATTCCCAAAAAATGTATTCCTGTTTCGCTGTAGTATTTAGTTTTTGAGATTTTTTTTTTTTTTTTTTTTTTTTCTCTCTTATTTTATTTTTTTTTTTTTTTTTGTTTTTTTTTCTTTTTGTTTTCACACGTAATCCTTCTCCGCCACAGTAAAAACTCTAATCGGACCAGCATCTTCCTAACGTCTACAAATAAACTGTCGTATTCATTTATTCCTGGTAGGCTTTTTGAAAGTTAAAATTAGAAAAATGATGGATTGCTGGTCTTCCTTCATAGGGTGACCTGTTGATATTTCCCTACTTAATTTTATGGTATTATATAGTATAGATAATATATATAAAAAATAGTCTCCGGTATAGATACATAATATATATATAATACCTACTATAAATATATATATATATATATTAATATATATTATAGCGACACAAATTTTAATTAAGAGAAGGTAAAAAATTAACCGCCCCCGATGAACTACCCGCCAAGTTAGCGGACCATACAATATACCCGGTGACCGTTACGACGAGCTATCCTCAACCCCCCTAAACAAGGGTGGTCTAAGATCAATTACTAAAGGCGAACCAGAGCTCCCATCAAGCCGACTAATCACCGGTGATCCAGCCTTTCTATCCCTTCGATTCTTTATATTGTAGATGTTAAAATATTGCAAATAATCGCAATAATATAATTTGCGATTATATGCGAATTAATTTAAACATCGACATATATAAACTATAGCTATATACATATACCAAGCTAATAGACAATATATATAAGTATACTTATAACTTTAATAGTATATATTATAATTATATAATAATATATAATATTATATATATATATATATATATATTATATTATATATTTATATACTATTATTCACATCATATATATACTATACTATAAGATTTACTATTTATAAATATATACTGTTATAATACTAGATATATGTACGTAGTTAAAGTATTATATATATAATATATAGGTATATAGTATATTATATATATTATTAATTATATAACTACTAACCATAAACGATATTAAAAAGTTTTCATTTTCCAGTTTCTCTATTTACTGATAATAATTGATATACTATATTAATATTATATATATATATTCATGACGGATCTACCTAAAGAGACCGTCGTTGAGAAGAGAGAGAGAAGAGTGAGCTCAGACGACCTCAGATACCGGAGAAGTATTTAGTATCATCAGGCGATACCTGTCCTCAAAACAAGATCGCAAATGCATCAATTCATACTAATGACCTACTCCTCGGTAGATTAACGAGAGGAATGACACGTCTGCCTGTAAGTAGAGAGTACACGAACTTTTGCTAATTATCATGGCCTGAGTATTCCTTTAAAATGGTGGTTAAGATACCGAGTGTACTGTATACCGATTGTAGGATATAGAATTGCAAAGGGATTTTAAGACATTTATCTTTAATATAATCGTTAGAGTGGTCTTTGACAAGACTAGTCAGATACACTGTTTTGCCTGTGCTGTTTGTGGGATAAACACATTAATTCTCGGTCTATTAAATTATATACAAATTAGTTTTTTTTATAAGCGATTATTTTTGATAATTAATTAATGATGAATTAAGAATGGAGAAATTTAACTGCGTTTTATGAAAGAACTTCGCTGATTCTAGTGAGATGTTATTATAGAGCTATATCTTTTTTAATAGTTAATGGTTGGCCGTTGAGTAAACTGTGTAGATTGTATTACACCTTTCTAAAGAAATAGAAACAGTAATAAGTTTCTTTAATAATACTGGCATTTCTCATTGAAATAACAGTATAAATCACATATCAGGATAAAATATGTTTCTATTTTTCTATACTAGTAAGAAACTAATAATTATAGTATGTAAATTAGTATATTCTCAATATTGAGATATTTACACCCGTATTGGACTGGCCCTCTAAGAAAGTTTTTATTATATTTCAAATGAAATATGTAATTAAAAAAATTATGTGAAAGTTTTGAATATCTATATATTGTCTAGGGAGACTTAGTATTAGTAATTAAAGTGGAGGAAAAATGTAATGAATAAAATTAAGAGAATTGTGGTTGTTGATAATAACGACTAGAGACCATTTGTCTGTTAGGTAGATAAAAATAGTACTACTTAAGATAGGTGTGTTAAATTTTATATGCATATCTAAGATTTTTAAAAGAGAAACTTTATATATATTCATCAAATAAAGTCATCTAAGATTTGAATTAAATGAATTAATTTCAAGGAGAGAATCTTTTAATTATAGCTATTTCCTTCCTTGTTACCATCTAGTATACAATTTTCAATTTTCTTGAGGTCATGACAATTTGAAAACACGCCAAAGATACTTATATATTATATCCCAACGGTAAATATATGACATAAAAGAATGGTAGATATAAAATTTACACCCTTTACCGCATTTAAATTTATATTTTCTGGAAAGTTCATTGAGAACTATCCAAACCTTTATGACACTACATTATTATCGTCAGGTGTTGTGTCCATAGTACGTTCCGAGTATCCTCAACATTGTATATTTATATAGTCACGTTCAGAGGAAACTTAATAGTTAGACTACTCTCTGCCTTTCATTTCTTTTAAAGATGTTTTAAATTGAAGTAAAGGTTTTAAAGATACGAACTGCAGTATCTTATTGGTGATGACGCGACATTTGTCTTCAGTACTTTAGAGCGAGCCCACGCTGTATTCGAAACCGGTAAATTCTAAAACCTTAATATTTGTTGCTTAGATGGTTTTATCTAACACCATAGATCGATTCATCTTCTTTCCCATACATACCCAAAAGAATAATAGCTACAAACGATTTGTGGACCCAAGTAGACCAGCACTTCTCGCTCAGACGTCAATAACTAAGAAAAATATATATTCCCGAAACTATACAATACTAATAAAATGTGATTTTTTTGTAATGAGATCGCCATACCTTATGTAGCCAATTACTTCAACAGTCTAATCTTCAGTGGTGTAAAGTATAAAAATATGTAATATATTGTCATCTACAATACGCCACACAAGTCACGTCTTGAAATGTGGAATAAAAAAATATGGTAGTAAGGAATAGCTGTTATTATTTAGTGCAGTAACACGTGTGACGTTGATAATATGAATCAAATTACGTGCACGGATGTCGTGACGATATTGCGCTAAGATTTCCATGGTTCTGGTAAACTATCACAAAAAGCAGGAACATTTTCTGAGTATATCCATTGGGACCTTTCTTTATATTCGCATTTTGATAATACGCTGGAAGAGCTTGACACTCGTTTCCTTCTTAAAATAATACAATAAATTATTTCTGCTCTATCTATCGCGTGTGTGTGAGGTGGTTGAGCTTAATGGTGGAATGGCAATTAATTTTTATTGGTATTATTCGCGGAGATCGCGGAAATACCAAGCGGAGATATCCGTCATCATCATCTTAGATAATACTATATATATAGTATAATAGTATATGTGTGTGATATAATATATAATTATTACTAATATATTAGTATAGTACATATAATATATATATATAGCTATATATTGATATATTATATATCATATATATATTATATACGCCGGATATATATATGTGAGTTGTGTGTCATTATAGATATTATATTATTGTTAGTAGTCAAACATATTATATTTATTATATATATATATATATGTGTGTTATTATTAGATATAATATATATGATATATGTATAGTATATACATATAAACTAATAGTATATAATAGTATTATATATACTCATATATAATTTCTTAATAATACCTCTTATGTGATATCTATTTACCTATGTATAATATGTTTGTGTATTTTGTGTGTATAATTAGGAAAATATACATGATTATATATTATATACAATATTAAATGATTATAAGTCAAATTTACAATATAATCCTCTCTTGATGATCATGCACCTTTATGAATATAAGGAAATATTATAATGAATAAATTTAATTTAATAATTACTCGTATTTCACGCCTCAGACTCTAGACTCGAATCATCCCGCATTCCATCATTTTGAGATATATTATTAGAAATGTTATAAGATAAAATTTAAAAACTCTTTTAGCCAATGTATTATGGTGGTTTTGAATCCATCTGAGATAACCAATTTACAGTATTCCCGTTATATAGCGAATCGTGCAATGTATATTGACCATCCGTTAATCAATAAAAAAACACTGATTGTAGAAATACGCATCAGGACTCTACGTTCAATTGTATACTGGGCCAAATGACATCCCAAAGGATCTCTGGGACAAATGACATCTCAAAGAATTGTTGGGACAGAAAAATATTCCAAAGAATTGTTGGGATAAGTGACACCGATGTTCCAACTAGTTCGTGGGACAAGTGACCCAAATGTTCCAACGAGTTCTTGGGACAAGTGACTCAAATGTTCCAACGAGTTCTTGGAATCAGTGACACAAATGTTCCAACGAATCCTTTGAATAAGTAATATGTTCCAACGGATCTTTTAGACAAGTAACATGTCTTAACGAGTCCTTGGGATAAGTAACATAAATACCACAGCAACCCTTTAGAAAGTGACAAAAATGTCTCAACTATTCCTTAAAAAAAAGTGACAAATATTCCAACGAATTCTTGAAACAAATGACACAAATATCATAAACCTTTGGGACAAGTAACCCAGACATCCCAGCTAATCCTTGGTACAAATAGAACAAATGTCACAAGAAATATTTTTAGGTATTTTTTTATAAGAAAATAAACTAGTGAAGGTATTTTGTTTAATCATTGCAGGGCTCCGAATACAGTAATTTTTTGCTTGCTCTAACTCTGATAACCACTCCGGCTTCTGCTCCGGCTCCGGCTCCGACTCCGGCTCCGGCTCCGGCTCCGAATCCGGCTCCGGCTCCGACTCCAGCTCTGAACCCCCTTTTATTTTATTTCAAAATAAATTTTTTTTTTCCTTTTGCTCTGAATTTGGCACTACCCAATAAATTTTTACTGTTTTTGGCTTCACCCAAAAAAACTTTTCCTTTTTCATTGATCCATCTTCTGCTCAACTCAAAATGCTAATTTAATGAATCTTTTCGTCGTTGAAAACTCTGTACTGACATTTGTGTTATTATTCTCAGCGATTTCTTGAGAACAATTTATTTGATTATGTTTGTTTGGACATTTGTGACGAATGAGTAAAGTTTCCAGGGAACGAAAAAAAAAAAAAATGTCTAAAATTTACAAAACTACTGCATCAACTATAATCAGTAGTTCTGCCAGG
>JABUQX010128057.1:15000-22500 GCA_015478945.1 Trachelipus rathkii
GCGTCGCCAGACGCAATATTACCCGCGCGAACGAAAAATATGATATCAATGTAAACTATTCAAAGAATTTCTTTTCAAATATACTATGAGTCATTCATTTTTATTTTACTACAATTGTACGAAATTTTTTTATTAAAACATATACTTTACATACCTTTAAAGCAGTAAATCAGTAAATCAATAGAGGTGTTATTACCTAACACCTAGGGGATTAGTATGCTTTTGTTTTACTGCTTTACTGCTTTAACTCTCTGCTTTACTGCTTTAACTCCCTGCTTTACTGCTTTAACTCTCTGCTTTACTGCTTTAACTCTCTGCTTTACTGCTTTAACTCATATACATTACATACCTTAAAGCAGTAAATCAGTAAATCAATAGAGGTGTTACCTAACACCTAAGGGATTAGTATGCTTTTGTTTTACTGTTTTACTGCTTTAACTTTCTGCTTTACTGCTTTAACTTTCTGCTTTACTGTTTTAACTCATATATTTATTAACATTATGTTTTCTTTTATATTTTTTATTTTTGTTTTTAATACTTTTTATTTTTTATTTATTATTTCTATTTTTGTTTAAATTTTTTTAAATGTAATTATTACCCCTCTTCACTAGTTCACAAATATATAAGTAATTTTTTTAATAATTGTACGAAATTTTATTAAAAACATATATTTTACTGCTTTACAACTTTAATTAAACTCATTATTCATTATCTACTTGACGGGTATGGATGTGGAGAAATTTACGTTCCGAAGTCCGGCTACATGTCTTGTAGCTGGGCCGACAGGCTGTGGTAAAACCTTTCTATTATTAAATATTTTAAAGGAAATGGAGATTTTTGAGCAAACCCCTGTAAAAATAATATGGTGTTATAATGTTTATCAGGAAAAATTTAAAGAATATAAAGATGTGATTCAATTTCATGAAGGCATATACGATATTAGATCGTTGGACAATATACATGGACACAAAATTATTGTATTAGATGATTTAATGCACAAATTGAATTTGGAAATAGCAGAAGCATTCACAGTTTATTCTCACCATCTAAATATCTCTGTGTTTTTCATAACGCAGAATATTTTTCATCAAAGCAAGCATATGCGAAGTGTTTCTTTAAACACACAGTATTTGCTGTTGTTTGGCCAGAGAAGAGACATGAGTCAAATTAATGTATTGGCAACTCAAATGTTTCCCCTTCAAAGGAAAGAGTTCTTAAAAGTATATAAAGAGGTTACTTCGATCCCCCACGGTTATTTGATGTGTGAACTTCACCCCAAAAACACGCACAGAGTGTTGCTCCGTACCAACATTCTTCCCTATGAGATAGAAACTGTATACATACCTGAATAATGAGTGCTCTAGTTGCAAAGTATTTACCTCTTATAAAAAAATTTAAAAAACTGAAACCTTCTGAAAAACGTAAACTAATTAGTGAGGATGAGAAATTCATCCAGTGTGTATGTGAAGTCTGTTTAAATCTTATAAAAGGAAATGTTCCTTTAAACAGGCCTCAGAAGGTAAAGCTACGTCGTTATAGAAACATCATTAAAAAACTCTCCCTCAACATAAAAAATTTGAAAAATAAAAAGAAGTTACTACAGAGAGGAGGAGGGGTATTCCTACCATTACTCTTCTCCGTTATAGCTCCACTGATATCTAAGTGGTTGTCCCCATAATGAAGAAGGTTGCTGTACTTCCATATAATGAGTATGAGAAAATGAAGTATAATAATACAGCATCTGTACAGAATTCAGTTCCTCAGATTCATCATTTACAACCTCAATATGGCCAGTTATTGCCACACCTTGCGCAAAATCCCCAATCACAGTTTCATCATTCACAACCCCCATATACGCAGATATTGCCACACAATGCATTACAACCTCTTTCACATCAGCAACAACAGCTGCACCAACAGAATCCTTATATTGTGAACGATTCATTAGCTTTTCAGCAGCCTCTACCTCATAGCTTATATGATCCTAAAGTTGAACAGATAACCAAATACGAGAAAGAAGTGTACAGAATATTAAATTCAGACATTAACATCCATGAGAAACGCCTCTTATACCAAGATGCCATACAAAAATTGATAGATCTTAAAGACTTGCACCTACATCCATCCCTACGTATTCCGCTAACCGATAATGTAGATATTCCTAATGAAGTAAAACTTGAAGTGAAAAATGAAGATATATTTAAAAATATCCTAGAGGAGAGCTTACCTATTAGAGTGCGTAAATCAGGAATAGCTTTATATAATATTTTAAAAGACCAATTAACTTTGAATGAAGCAGGGCAGATCGTAATTGATGATGAAATAGTTAAAGGATCAAATATTGTGGACTTGATAGCTGATCTCTCACGTAACTGGAAGAAAGGCCCTGTAAAAGGATGGAATGATATCAAACAAGAACTTCAGACTATTAATTTTCCCAGAAGTTTAATCTTAAATACAACGCGATTAGCAGACTTAGATAATATCCCCGTTACGCCAAGACCTGATTCAAGTCCATCAGGCACTTCTTACGCATCAGATAAATTTAAACGTGTTACCAGAGGACGAACAAGAAAAACACCTTATAATAGGCATAGTTGGATTAAATCGTAATTATGCATTATCAAATATATATAATAATATATATATATAATTATATATATATAATATATATAATATATATATATATATTATATAATATATATATTATATTATATATATTTATTTAGCTGTAATGTTTGTGTATAAATAAATGTTATTTTAAATCTTTTTCTCTTTCTTTATCCCTTGTGACCTAATATCACATTTTTGTGACAAATATATATATATTATATATATATATATATATAATATATATTTATATAATTATAATATATATATATATATATATATATATATATATATATATATATATATATATAACGCTTACACGTGTGTCAGTAGACAACATGGAGGCGAAGGAGGTAGTTGATAAGTATTACTTCAATCTGAGGGAGCCAAATAGTTTTGGGGGTTTCACTAGGTTTGCTTTAAGGTATCCTAATATTGAGAAAAAAGAGTTAAAAGAATATTTAGAGGGTGAAGAGGCATTTACTCTACATAAAACCTGTAAGAAAAAAATTTCCTACACGGAAAACCATATCTCCGCAGCTCGATAGCATATGGCAGTTAGATTTATCGGAAATGATTAAATACAGCTCTTATAATGAAGGTTTTCAATATATACTTTTTACAATTGACGTATACTCTAGATACTTGTGGTTGAGGCCAATAAAAGATAAAAGATCAGCTACAGTTGCCGATGCTGTACTTGAAATTATAGAGGACGAGCGGAGAACACCTAAATCATTTTGGACAGATTCAGGAATGGAATTCAAGGGGCGAGAGTTTCAGGAGATGCTCTGGGAGTATGGTATAAGCTATTACAATACATTTTCCGTAAACAAAGCGGCAATAGTTGAAAGAGTCCAGCGTACTATTAAAGAACGCATGCATAGGTATTTTACTAAAATATGAATACTTTTAAATATATTGATATACTGGACGATCTGGCTTATTCTTATAACAGGTCTTACCATAGAACTATAAAGTCAACTCCTTTAGAGATGTCAAAAACTAGAGGACGTATGGCGCATAGGGGTGAAAAAGAAAACAAAATAAAAGATAATTCAGGAATAAAGGTAAACGATTATGTAAGAGTTTCTCGAACAGAAGAAAGGTTTAGAAAAGGATATGAATCCGGTTGGACTACGGAAGTTTTTAAAGTCCACAATATCCAACCATTCAGTCGTGATAGTTTAAAGTTATATTATCTGGAAGATTTAAATGGTGAAAAAATAAAAGGCGGATTTTATAAACAGGAAATACAAAAAGTAAGGTTCAATCCTGTAACTCATGAATATAAAATTGAAAAAATATTAGCTACGAGAGGTAAAGGAAAAAATAAGCAGTTACTTGTGAAATGGAGGGGATATCCTGCCAAGTTTAATACTTATATAAAAGCAAGTGAAGTTAAGAATCATTAATCAGTTGTCATTATAATCATGGAGAGTGTAGATCACTTTTATATAACTCTGCCTTCTTCAGCCTCCTTGGATTTACATCCTGATAATAAACTCTCGGATTTTACAACTGTGCTAATGAATCCTATACAACTTGAAAGAGAGGCATACGAAGTAGGATTATGTGAAATGATATTAAATACGGACATAGAAAATTTACCTCACAATCTATTCTGGATGGGGGTGTACAGAAGTGTAGAATGTGTTGAAACTATATTACAAGTGGAAGATACTCGTTATCTGAAAAGGACTACAATTGCCAAAAAGATGAATACGACAACATTTGCTACAAAAGAATACTTCTTTGAAGAATTTACTTTGCGGAGGTCATATTTTAAATCGGTGCCTGCTATTTTTAGTCATTTAAACGTTCTCTTTGATATGAGTATTATGTGTAAGGACTTGGTATACAAAACTGAAATGCATACCTATGAAGATAAAGTAATAATATCTTTAAGTTCAAAAGTAAATGTAAACCTACGAGACCGGGACATGTTTTTTCTCGAACGATCACCATGGCAGCGTAAACATATTCGTAGACGTGATGCTGAGTTGGATATACTTCATGATATCCCTACTATGTTGAAGAGGGTTATACTATCTGTGGAGAATAACCGCATGACTCCACATGAACTAAAAGATGAAGCAGATCGAGTACTGCATTATACATGTACCCCATCCGAGATGCTCAATCATCCAGGTATGGCTTATGTATATACAAATATAATTGATCATCAATATGTAGGTAATACTAAAGCTCCTTTATTAAGAGTAGTATATTTTCCCAAAGAGAGTAAAGTTATAACATTCCCTAATGTTCATTATCTACCTCTGAATAGATCAAATTTTGACTCTGTACGCGTGCATATAAAAGATGTAGAAGGAAATCCTTTTCCCTTTACATACGGTGCATTGTTATGCAAAGTTCATATTAGAAAGAAACAGATGCAGTAATTACAGCATAATGGAATATATAAGAGGTGTAGTCAGATATATTTTTCATTCATTAACATACTCTCACAGTGTAAAGATAGTATAAGAAAGACACTCCTGTAATAATGGAAGAAGAAAGGGTATTCAGGGGAACAAAAATGCAGAGGGGGTATGGCCTTGGTGGATTTTTTGCCAAGCTATGGAGAAGTGCAAGGCCTCTACTCAGGAGAGGTGGGGAATATATAGGTAAAAAAGCTATAAGAACAGGTTTGCATACTATTCAAGATATTGCTGCAGGAAATAATCCTCGTACAGCATTAAAAAGACGTATAGCCGATGTTTCAGATGAGATGTTGGATGATGTTAAGCGTAAAATAAGACGTAAAATGTCAGGACAAGGTCGAGGGATCAAGAAGATTGTCATAAAGAAAAAGACTAAGCGGAAAAAAACCTCTAAAGAAAAAATGTATTGATGTATTTGCTATTTAATTACTAACTGATAACTTTTTTTACGATGTGTGTATATAAGTAAGGTTTTTCATGAAAATGTTCATTATACGTCCAGAGTTCGCCCATGCAAGATGCATTTCCTTCATCCTTCTAGTCCTGATTGTTGTAAGAGTGAATTGGATCTCTTCTCAATGAACCCTACACAGATTAGCGTTAGCGAGTCCAACTTTATCAGTATTAATCCTCTGCATTCAATTACCAATACAGATGTTCCTCTAGAGTTCAATATTCCAGGTACTTCTGATCAATACCTAGACCCCTCTAATGTGTTTTTATATGTAAAAACGAAATTGACAAAACCTGATGGTACAGATCTTCCTACGGGTGATGACCATATAGTATATACAGAATCAAATTTCCTGTATACATGTTTCACCCAGGTTGAAGTCTATCTTAACGGAACTTCACTAGGTGCATCAGCGGCTAATTATCCTTATAGAAGCTATATAGAACATTTGTTAAATTATTCAGACGATGCTAAACAATCTCATCTCAAATCATGTGGTTTTTATAGCTTCAAAGATGAAGCTGCACATATAGATAAAGCAGCTAAAGTCATAAATAATACTTATGAATTTTACGGTCGATTAAATGGCGATATCTTCTCTCAAGAAAGACTCATTCTACCATCTGTAGATACTAGAATCATTTTATCACGGTCAAATCCTAAATTTGCTCTTAAAATAAAAAGTAAACCTACTGCTACAGCTGTATGTCCAGAACCTGCTTTCAAACTGTTGGAGGCTTATCTCTATGTCAGAAAAGTGAAATTATCACCACAGCGGCATTTGGAAATTGAAAATTCGCTTTTGAATACTACAGCAAAGTACCCTATTAAGAGAGTTGAAACCAAGATATTTAATTTCACTCAAGGGTTATCGAGTATCAATATCCCTAACATTGTGAACGGAAATTTACCACAGAAAGTAATAATAGGGATTGTGGAACATGAAGCCTACTCCGGGAATTATAAAAAGTCACCCTATAAATTCACACCTTTCGGCCTTAGAGGTATCAGTTTACATGTGAATGGACTGCCTCACGGACGTGATTATGAAATGTTATACAACGGAGACCTATCTCTCTGTACTCGACCTTTTTACGACTTAATAGCCAATACTGTATCATGTAATGATAGTGGGACAGGCTTAAATCTTGAAGAATACGCAAAGAATAGTAATTTATACGCCTATGATCTTACTGCAGACCTTTCAGCTTGTAACGCCTATCATTTAAACATTTTGAGAAAGGGTACCCTAGGACTAAGTCTCTCTTTTGGATCGAGTCTACAATCACCCATCACTGTAGTGGTCTATCTTGAGCATCCTCAACTCATTGAAATTGACCGAGTACGCAACGTACTTTTGAATTATTAAAGATGAATGAAGAGGAAATAAAATCGGTGTTTAAAAATGAACCTCGCTTTTTAGGAGTGTTTGCTATTAACGAAATAAACTCTGTAAAGTTGGAGAAGGATACCTGCTTCATATTCAATACATTGCCTCGTCACATCACCTCAACAGGACATTGGATTTCCGTTTATAGAGCAAAAAACGATACTGTTCACATAATTGATTCTTTGAACTTACAATTTATATTGAATAATCATTATATTACCTTATTTTTAAAATATAATAATGTAAGCTGTGTAAAAACTATGTCTTACCCTGTTCAACCCTTATATTCCAATTTATGTGGAGTCTATTGTATTTATTTCATTATATGTTTTTTAAATAATGTATGTTTTAATAAACTTGTAAATATATTTGATGCTAAAAATTTGTATGTCAATGATTTTATAGTTTCTGATTATGTAATAAATGCTTTAAAATGAAAAAAACGCGATTTTACTTCCCTTAAAACTCGTATATATAAAAAGGTTTTTAATAAAATTTCGTACAATTTTATTAAAATAAAATGTTTATATAACAGAAACTCTGTGTGTTTTTATTCTTACATTACAATTTAAAAATAAAAAAGTATTAAAACAAAAATA
>JABUQX010128058.1:0-2500 GCA_015478945.1 Trachelipus rathkii
AAGAGGATCTTGTAATTTTGAATATTATAA
Organism: Trachelipus rathkii; assembly: GCA_015478945.1. Classification (NCBI taxonomy): domain Eukaryota; kingdom Metazoa; phylum Arthropoda; class Malacostraca; order Isopoda; family Trachelipodidae; genus Trachelipus; species Trachelipus rathkii. The sequence goes on from JABUQX010128058.1 coordinate 31, forward strand.
AATCGATATTTATTCCAATCCATTATGCATAATTTATATAAATACGATGCTCATTTATTTGTCAGAGATTTTGGTTTAGATAGATGGTCAATTAAAAGGCAGATTCCTCTAACGAATGAAGACTAATATAAGTTTCGTTGTCTATATGAAGGTAGATGATATGAAAAGATGATAATGTAAACAGTTAATACTGGATTGATAGTTTATTAAACAGTTTGGAGAGTTGAATGGTATTCTCTCTTGGCAATTTTTAGCAATTAGAATTTATGGATGAAATTTAAAACGAATTTCTACAAATATTTCAAGATCAATTTTAATTATAAGAAGGAAAAGTTGGGGTTTATTCTATGACTGGGGATGATATTAAACATTTAAGATTATGAAGAAATTGGATTATTAAAAATAAATTTTATAAATTTAAATAATAGAGAGATATATCAATGAAATTTGACATGCCAGACTATTGGACAAAATTTAATTGTATAGCATTTAAGCTTTCACGTTATGTTTTTAAAATCAGATAAATTATATTACCTGATGTGTTTGAAAATTTCTAGAGCAACATGTTCTAGATACGCTATAAATTAGATCTGTCCATTATTTACATCTCAGAATTTTGTTTAGGATGCTCTAATTAAAAGGAAACCAAAATCAAATTAGATATATTTAAAAGCCCAGATATGCTTGTTATGATTGAGAAAGAATTAACGGTGGAATTAAGTAATTCAACACAGATATCGCTCTAGCAATATTCCATATAGCTTCTAAAGTTTATGAATAGAGTAACAAATAGTTTATTAAACATATTTGGATTTTGCTAAATTTATAAACGGTTGGGCAACGTCTCAGTCTTACCTACCTGAAATATTAAATAGAAAGAGAAGGAGATGTATAGGATTTGATTTTTTAGATATCAGTGACGAATTTAGAAAAGGATATATAAGTGCTAAAATCTAAAATTTCTGAAAGATTACACGATTTGCGATAATAATTATCCCATAAACAGAAGAGAATTTGTTAAGTTTTCAAATTTAGTACCCAATTTAAATAACAGATAAATATAATCATGCATTATCAAGTTTAGATGCAATGTTAAATTTAGGATTGAAAGTAAAAGGTACATGAGTATTTGATGTTCACTATTCAGTGGATTGGATGAAACCAATATTGAACTAAATACTGAATAAAAGATAAAGAAACTAGAAATGAATTTGAGAAGAGATTTCTATAATGAATGAATGAATCACTCTGTTTGGACAAAGGAAAGTAAAAAATACAAACAAAGTGAAAGTTCGTTAGTTAAATGATAAGAAGGTCAAAAAATATATTAATAAATGAAACTTTTAAGCTTTAAGATGATTCTCAGAAAATTTAATATAATGCCATTTGAAAAAGACGAAACTAAGATTTGATAAACCTATTCATGTAGGCATGGCATGTCTATATTGGAGCTAAGTAAAACTCTCATGTATGATTTTTCATATAATTATATGAAAAAAAATGAATAAAGAAAAAACTGTACTATTTTCAGATCAGATTGTTATGTATTATATAAAACCAATGATGTGCATAAGGATAGGATATTTACATATATTATATTTATATATATATGTAATAATATATATAATATATATATATAATATTATATATTATATATATATATATTATATTATATAATATATATAGAAGAGAGAGAGAGAGAGAGGAGAGAGAGAAGAGAGAGAGAGAGAGAGGAGAGAGAGAGAGAGAGAGAGATAGAGAGAGAGAGAGGAGAGAGAGAGAGAGAGAGAGAGAGAGAGAGAGAGAGAGAGAAGAGAGGAGAGAGAGAGAGAGAGAGAGAGCTGTTTGATACATCTGATTCTCCTAAAAACAATAAACTTTACTCAGAATAGAAATAAAAAATATTAGGTAAAATGAAAAATGAGACTAGTGGAAATCAAATTAAAGAATTTATCGGATTAAGGGCAAAATTTGAAACCTTTGAAACAATTGAAAGTTCAAATAAATGGATTGAAAAAAAACAAGTTTTTAAACAACTTAATATAAAATATTGTCAGACTACGTTATTGCGAAAATGAATATTTAGGTGTTGGATTAATACAAGTAATAACACAATGATTTTCCAAGCAGATGAATAAAATGGCGACAAATGGAGATGATGATAAAAGTTATGTTTTAGAGAACAATATATATAAACACATTAGCTCTAGGATATTATGAAAATTAATAAATTAGACTGATTCCTCCTTTTTTCACGAGTTTTTTGAAAAATTTAAAAAATGGTTTTCGTTTAAAAAATTTTATCACCCGCCCCCCCCCTCTGAATTTATTTCATTATAGTTTATAATTTAGAAAATAAAATTTTAAGAATATAATAACGACTCGCTTATGAAAAATAGTAACACCTTAGTTTTTGGAAGTTTTTAAGGGGAGACCTGAAACGCCCCCCCTGAATATTCATTTCATTGTA
>JABUQX010128058.1:7500-27500 GCA_015478945.1 Trachelipus rathkii
TTTAAACTACTTTTTTTGTATTTCAGCATATATTATAAAGATTTTCAACTTTTTTTTGGTCATACTTTATCTATCTCCAAACGTGATGATTTTAAAGGCAAATGACTTTTGATTCTTTTTTTATACTATTTTTTTCTCTTATTAAAGAACCATCATGAATTTTTTTCAGATAGCAATAATAATATAATTAATAATAATAATAATATAATAAATAATAATAATAATAATTAACTAATATAATATAATATAATATAATAATATAATATATAATAATAATAATAATAATAATAATAATAATAATAATAATAATAATAATAATAATAATAATAATAATAATAATAATAATAATAAAAATAATAATAATAATAATATATAATGGTATACATGGACCCAGGCAAAAAAATAGAATACCGATAGACGGGCATTATGTTACAAGTTGGACTAGGGAAAATGACCCCACTCCCGCTGGAAATTTTGGTGATTTGTTACAAAAGCACATTGGGGCAGTTTTAGGGTGAGGAAGACATGTCTTGAGGATTTGAGGGCCAGGGTTTTCCAATCTTAGAGTCGAACGGCCAAAAGCAAAGTCAAATGTCCGGAGCAGCTGAACTTGGAACATTTTCCTCTCACTCCGTTGGAATTTAGTAGCTTTTGACACTCGATCTGGGCAAATTAAGGTTTTCCAAGTCTGGCAGAATAGACCGTTTCGTGAGGTCTGGAAAATTCTTTTCGAGAAGGTTTTGAAACCTAACTGAGAGGGCTAAGCCCTATAAATAGGAGTCAAAATAGATGGGTTCAAATGATTAGAAGATCATTTCAGATAATTTCATTCGATTTATCGTGGTCTTCTATTTCCAGACAGAATTTTAAATTAACTTTCTACGTGATCTCTGGTTGTCCTTGATACTTCTGAATTTCATGTTGTAACAGAAAGTAAGCAAGGGGTAGCCAGATCAAGGCAACATAGAGATTATACATCGAACGTCCAATTATGGAAAGCTAAAGATATTGGCATTCCCACCACTTCATACGCCTACTGTCTGGTGGAGTCGTTTCGTCCGGAGTGAGGTTTGAGTCACCTGCATTCCCGGAGGGTGGTGCTGACCCCAAAAGTAAGATTCTGGCTAAGGCTAGACGGAAAAAAAGTAAAAAACAAATAACCTACCCACAGGAGTTATAAAAGGAGTCTTAGATCGAGCGGGAGTCAGAGCAGGAGTATGAGCAGGAGCATGAGACAAAGCCGGTGCCGAAGGTGGTTCCGGATGAGAAAACAAACATATAGCATTACATGTGGTGTCATTCTATATGATATCAAGTATGCAGACTACATATGCTACTACACCAATATATACTATATATATATATATATATATATTATATATATATACTATATATATATACTATAGTATATATATATATATATATACTTATTATACTATATATTTTGTGATTATATATAATATATTTATATACTGTGTCACATAATAAAATAACTATTACTATATATATATATATGTAGTACATATTGCTGATTATCATTCTTATAAATACTTTAATCTATACTATATATATTCTATACTACCTATATACTATATATATATATATATATATACTATATATATGAGCTTAAAAGAGAGAGAGCCTATATATATATAATTATATTACCCACTACTAGCACACTAACCGTAAAAGGCGAACACGTCTCGCTTTTTACATTCGTTCTTATGGCTCATGTGTGCGACATCGTATTTTAGTAACCTAATATTTACGCCCTGGCGTGGATATAGTGGAAATGTCAGCCTCTAAGCGACCGTACATGCGTACATCACTGCGGTACGCATGCTTATGGCTAGCACGTAGTATACGCTACTCTTAACTGATATCCCTGGCCAACGTTATGCACGGAAACAGTCTGTGCGAGTTGCACTTAGCTTTTACACGCATCCTCTCTACGGCGATTTGACTGAAGTTACTTGTTTATATCTATATATATAATATACTACTTAAATTTTCACTTAATCTTCTCTATTTGCATATACTATTGATATAATACATATACTCATATATATAACTCACATATATACTATTATATATTATTATAAATATATATATATATATATATACTACTATATATACTATAATGATATACCTTATAATATATATATATACGGTACAGTATATTTCTTTGACTTGATATATATATATATACTACACTATATAATATATACTTTATAATATATATATAAGTCAGCCTTTCTTACTTAAACACAACTTGTAGGATCAAGGCTGTACATAGATTACGTAAGGTAATTTTAATTTGCTTTGAAGGATTATATTGCAAATCGAGTGGCTGTGCAACTTTTATTAAAATAAAATTGAGGCCATTTTGTTTAAAAGAGAAGAGAAACCATTAGGAACATTTTGAACCTCAGTGAGCTTAATCTCAATTCATAGGCTTCGTTGCTTTAGTGTGCTGCCCGAAAACAGATTTTATGTTACCTCTTTTGCTGAAAACTACCACGCTACTAGATTCGCTTTCTTGTATTATATATATAAATATATATATTATATTATATATATAATCACTATTACTATTACTTGTAGTACAATAGTGAGAAACTCTTTCATATGTATAATATATATATAACTGATATATATATATATAATTCTGTACAGATGTATCCTAATATATACCTATATATTATATACTTGACGCTGCAAGAAGGTTTGCAACTTTGTGGATTCTCTGTTTAAATTGACAACGGTTTTCATAGGCTATACACAAGCAAATCGGATTTATTTCCTAAAAACGATTTTTAAAGAAATGCTGTTAACTCAGACTATAACCAACCTAAAACCTAATTTTCACGGAAACACTATAATAAACCGCAAGCACATAATACTAATTTACACAAAAAAAATTTGAGACTAACTACGCACCAGCAGAGTCACTCCAAACTAGCTTTCGCGAGAGCATAACTGGAGAGTGGAGACATAATTAATAATATTTATGAGTGTCCCAAATGTACGACATTTGAAAAAAATAAAGTTAATTACTGTCCAATTATTGAAAACAAATAAGTATAAAATGACTTAGAACACATACAAACATAAAATGAAAAAAGATTATGAAAGAGTTAAAAGAAATTTGGAGAAAGAAACAAGACAAGTTGGTTTGTTATTTTAAAAAAGATATATACACCTTGCAGTGTCGCGAACAACATCTGATAAAGTTACAAATGTTACGTCGGCACAAATACGTTCCATTTTAACGTAGAATTAAGTCGTAAAATCAGCAGTAAGACTGTTTGTGCAACAGCCAATGTCCTTATACGACGTCATGTGTGATGGTAGTGACGAGTCGCAACCGAACATTAACGTCGCTTTATGTCTGTGTATGCATCCCATCTGTGTTATATGGGGTTAGTAATTCATTATGTATATATTATATATATATATATATTATATATATCCATTATTATATATATATATATATATATATATATATAGTAAATGAATATATATATATACTAATACTCGCACTATATGCCTCAATCAGGGGATGGCCAATCCTTGGCGCATCGAGCCAAACGTGGCTCTGCCATTGGATGATTTATTGAAGTGGACTCGGCTTCTGCTAAAGGGCTACTTGTTGGAGATTTCTATTTTCAACAGCGGCATCGTCACGTACGGTATTTCCTTACTAATAGATATGCCAAATATGGTATACTAATATATTTATTATACCTATTTCTGCAAATATATAAGATAATAATTATCATAATTACTAGAAAATATTCCTATATCAGTGTATATTAGTACCCATATATAAGGTTACTATATATTATATTCTATAAATTATACCTTCGGTAACATATATATATGCAGTATGATACGCTTTTTAAAAGTATCGGAGTATATACTTTGCCCTTATATAATCGGGTTATTTATATATATATTGTATAGGATACTATATGTAGTATAAGCTATGAGAATATAGTACTATATACACATTTAATTATACTTATTATAAGATAAGTCAAGTTATATATTTTATATATGTGTGGTGGTGTGTGTGTGTTGCTGTGTGGTTGTGTGTGTGTAGTGGTGTGTGTGTGTCGTGTGCGTGTGTGTGTGTGAGTCTATTCTGAAAATCATTTTTTGAAAGAAAAGCACTTTTCAATCAAAAAACTGGGACCAAAGACTTCGTTCAAACTAATGGTATTATAATGTCTAATTAGACAGGGCCTACAAGATATGCTCAGCTTGGATCAGTTTGCAGTCAGAAATCCGCCGCCTGAATGTTTTCTTTGGTAATTTGTTCACCTCCATCTTTTGACGATTCCTTACCCTTAACTGATAATATCTTTCGCACCAATGAAAAACCACCCCACTTCCTCAGTCATTAATATTAAACTTATCATTTTATCTCAAAACTTCCATTTCAGGCCCTTAAATCTACAGACAACTTACCAAATCTCTCAATAGGAATCCTTAATTCAGACGCTTACCAACACACTATTAGAATTGCAGAAACATTATTTCGTCCAACCCTCAGGGGTGGTCTCATTTTTTGTGATCTTAAGAATGTTACTCCCAAATTGGCTTCGAAATCCCTGATCATCTAGATATTTAATCAGTGGTTACAAGATGTCATAACTGTCCACATAGGGGGAAAGCATTTTCCTTCAGTTTATTGATCAGAATTCTCGAAGCATTTAAGGGTGTCTCATTCAGGAGAGTGTTCCACATACCCCAACCCAGAAACATTACGGCCTATTCGTAGTTCATGCTTTCGCGAGCGATAGATCATCACATCCTAGCCTGTAACTTCGATTAGTTTGATATATTCTATAATGTTCTAATAATGAGAGCTGTCAACATAGTTGTTTGTTCGTTTATAAATCACCAGACTCCTCTAATGTCGTCTATAATATACTTCAAGCTCTGACTTAATCATCTATCACACAATACTAGAATTCATCAGCGGGTGTATATCAAAATCTGCGTAACAACCAACCCACCAATTACTCAATTTTTGTCTCATCACGTATATCTTAGCTTTCTTACCGTGTGTGTGTGTGGTGGTGTGTGTGTGAATAGGTGTGTGTGGTGATTGTTGTAGATTATGGATGTGTTGATGTGTGTGTGTTGTGTGTGTGTTTTTTGATTTGTGGGGAACCGTCGGTTGGTTCCCTTAAACAGTTTATTTATTAAAAAACCTTTTTTTTTAGTACTTCTCTTAGGTTTGACACTTTTATGGAATCATTTTATATTTTTTCATTTTATCTCATAATTTTTATTTTATAGTTTTTCTATTTATTTTTGGTGTATTCACTATCGGATTATTTTACGTTTGTAACTCATCCCTCACGATGCGTGTTGTGTCGATCTTGTTATTTTTACCACATATACTGCCTTTTTATTAAACTCGTTCCCTCTTTATTCGTTGTCTCACCAATTTAACATATATATAGTAAATAATTAATTTTCTTGTAATTTAGTTTTAATTTATATTATTATTTCTATTTTATTATATGTTTTTTCATACTTTACATTTTATTTTTTTTTTTATTCATTTGTTTTCCACAATTAAATTAGGTCCTATATATATTACTTACTATTAAAATTATTTCTCTATCTTTGCTTGTTACTTGTTTTCGTTACTGCAATGCTTACTTAAGATGATTTACAGTACACTCCGAAACGTCTGTAATAAAAATTTGAGAGAGGTCTATCATGAATATTTTCATGTGTAGCAGTTACGCCTTTTCTTACACACATTACTTCACCAGCGAAAACTACACACCACACACACATCACACAAAAATAATATATATCATATCAACTTATTATACTATTATATTATATATATATTATAATATATATTATATTTATATATAATATAATATATTATTACTAGATATATTATATTAATATATATATATATATTACTCATATATCAATATATATATATATATATATATATATATATATATATATTATTATATAATATTTAATTATATATTACTATATAATCGTTCCGGTATATTTATATAGGTAATTATAAGTAAATATAATAATATATATAAATAACATATTATGTGTAATAATATTATAAATACTCATTGTTATATATATACTCATATATATAGCATTACTATTGGTATATATAATATTATAATTATAATATTAATATATATATATAATATATATATATCATGTGAATGCAATTGAAAATCATATCATATAATAAATAATATACTCTCAATTTGCCTCTTGAGTCTTAGTCAACACGACCGCCTGATATTTAAATTTTAATTACTTGGACTAATTACACATATTAAACATAACTAAGAGCATACTAAACCATAATTGATAATTACCGAGCTTCGTTCCTAATTATTTTAAATGAACGCCATCTTCAAGTATCCGAATATATCTGTTGCCAAATTCTGCAAAGTTTCTTTAGATGTACGTTTATCTCTTAATAATTTTACTGTTTGTAGGTTGAGTATTTTTGTCAATCTTTATTTTGTGATATAGTATTGTGTCGAACTCATTCAATGAAATTTTGGCATATAAATCTAATTTTTACTGCTCGCTTCCTGTTTATTATTAATTCTTTGTGGTTTTTTATGCGTAAGGGACTGGAGCGTAATTCTTCTTTTTCTCGTTGATCTTTCTATATAATATCATGGGTGTTATCCTTCCTATTGTAATGCTATTGATGTGCGGGGTTGCTTCTGGGTGGGTAACGTTAAAGAGCGAATTTTCTATATGTTCTATCTACTAAGTCATTCGACAAATGTAACCTAAGCTTGTCATCTTCTATCACATAACTTGTGAGTTTCACCAACACGTAATACTTAGATCGCAAATCCCTCCCGTGCACAGGGCCGAACACGATGTAAAACTGCATCTGATGTGCTTTGTTTTATTCTATGTTTTCTGTGTTGGTTAGGAAAATGCTTTTTTAATGGTTAGATATCAGATTTGATGTGATGGTTAATGCTTGTTTGGTTAAGATGTTTTTTTATGTTTATACAGTTGTGTTTGCGGGACAGGGGGAGAGTTAAGATTTTTGAGAATGTTGTCAATCTTATGACAAGCGTAAGGTTCCATTTGACAAGAAATTAGGAACGAACACTAGTCGTCTATTGACTAGTTATGTTTTTATCTTGTTTAATATGTGTAATTGTCAATAAAAAATTAAAATAAATCTTTCTCACCTCATAAAAACTCAAGTGCAAATTGAATATATAAAAATAATATTCTAATCTAAGCTTCGCTATATTACAAAATCACACATATTTCACACTCGAACTTAAATAATTTTAAACTTTCACACACGAAGAAAACTCATTTAATATATAGTAAAACACCAGATGGTGAATGCAAATAAACAATAAGAGCAGTTAAGATTCATCAAAATATCGTAGGCCTCAATACGAATCTAGTCGACCCTCTCTCAAAAACTTTGATACCGACAAACAATTAAATAATAGGAACATATACAATGAACCCTTGTGTCCTAATATATTACATAACGCATTATACTTATACAAGCACAAAGAAGATACAGTAGTGAACAGTTGAAATAAAAATTGGCTTTCAAGGAAGTGTCACGAAAAAATTTTAACAATTATTCCAAACAACAATCGTACTGACAAGTTACCCAAAGCACTTCACCTTCAAGGCAAATTTTTACAGAAGTACTCTCAACTTGTGCACAAACAGAAAAAAAGCTGGCATGGATAGAAACAGAAAAATAAAGATCATTAAAAGATTTTTGAAAAACATATATTCGATGACAGTGCATGGACGAAGAATTCAACCCCAGAAAAAAATAATCAACAACTCAAATTATGTTTTCAACAAATATGAAACAGTATAGTGCCTAGGTACGAGAGACTCTCGCCATTTGCCCTTAGAGCAAAGGACCGATAATATCAATTTATGTTTGTAACTGATAAGACTCGAAAATTACAGTAGTTTTTAATCGAAGAAAATAATAAGCTTTTCTGCTGGCGAACATCAAGAATACATTAAATGACCGTAAGTTTCCGTTATTATTTTATAAAGATCTGTCATCTATCACAAAAAATAAGCATATAACAGTAACTCGCTCGGATAAAGGCAATAACCTAGTGGTACTTAATAATATAGACTATATATATAAATAAATGCAATGAGTTGTTGTCCGATAATAACACCTATTCGCTACTAACAAAAAACCCTCTTGGCAACTCACAAGCCCAATTTAACAGTAAGCTTAAAAAGATTCTCTCACAATCATCACAATTACACGACTCATTAAAATCAACATTACCAAAAATATCACAGTTTACGGTATACTAAGGTTCATAACAAAAAACGCACGCCTACGCCCAATTCCATCTCTAACACAAATCTGCGCTACTTACTATAACTCTCACACTCGGGGATTTCTAACGACAACTATCACCTACTACTAAACAAACATATCCACACACACATTAATAAAGAATTGCGATAAGAAGCCTTTTTGAAGAACAAAAATAACAATTAATCCAAGACACACACCACACTCACTTACATAGCCTTTGACTGTTTGATTCTGCTAGTCACGCATCTCGTTCCACTGTCAATTCGTTACCTCTCTACTCTCAATTCTTTTAGACACGCCATCAAAATTGAAAATAAAAACAATACTGTCTTTTACCACTTCACCTATTTAAAACAAAACTGACCTACCCATTGAAAATTTAGAACATAACTTTTTCCATTTTAACTCTAAATATTACAAACAAACACAGCGTTTACAGTATGGGTTCCCCATACCTCTCATACCACTTGCCAATATTTTTATCGCGAAAAAACTTTTCGAACCATAATTACATACTTCCTTTCTTCCCACCGTCGAATAACATCAAAACTGGTATGGGTATGTCGATGACATTTTCAACTGCAATCCACAAAACAGCCAATCCCAAAACACTCTAAATAGTAATAAACAACCTCATAACCCATACCATAAAAATTTGACATTAGAATTCTTCTTCTAACACACCACCTCCCCTTTTACTAGACACTTTTCTTACAATGCACTCAAAAACACAAAAGCATACGTACAAAATATACAGAAAACCCACTTCTACCCCAACCTTATACACACTTGTTTTCATTCACATACCACTGTAGAGCATCAAAAATAGGTATCCTTTCCGTCTCTATTCTTCGCGCTGCATCTTCGGTTATATGCCTCGCTCACGCCCATTTTCTATAAAAAAACAAAGAATAACACTTCATTATACTTCCAACTCCTGTAACTATACAGTTCTCATACCCACCTTATATCATCAACAAAGCCCTCAACAAAGCAACAAAGAACATATATTATCACCCAAAAACAAAAACTGACACACATCAGTCAAGACAGTAATCGCCATAGTCAAGTTCGTTCCAAGGATTTCGTATTTTTTCTAACAAGAACATCTAAAAAACATCTTACCAAACACACTTCCATTCCATCACAAATCATTCTGATACTCTTACCATTAAACAACATAGATTTTTCCTCCCACATCAGAACAACTAGTAGAAAAAAAACAACACTCCCCTAATTTAGCATTGTACCAAGCGCCGCTCTCCCGCTGCCAATCCAATCTTGTGCGCAATCTCTAGTTTACGTTGGTGACACATCATACACATATTTTGAACAGAGCAAGAACTCATAGCTCTTACTTTACATTCGATAACATGGACTAGTAGAGAACAATAAGACAAACTCTTTAACTCCTTTCAGGCACAGCTACCCACATAACTTACAACGCAAATCATAGCATTAACATAGTAAGGCATAAAACCATTGATAAATATATAATAAGATCAAACAACAAAAAAGAAGCATTGTCGAGCTTCCCTTACTGAAATAAAAACACACAAAGAATTATTTATAAACTATGGGAATGCCGAAGTAAATACTTAGATTATATCCACAAATTCTGATTGATGAGTTACGACCACTAATACTATTCATATAAACTGAACTTTGAACAAATAAAAATAACCCGGACTACACAAACACATTTAAAAATTTTAGGACAGCCTATACACTAATCTGAGTGCAAAAAGAAACCTGTTCAGATTTGGCAAAGAAAAGAACATCTACCATACCTAGTGAAGAAGAGTGGCCCAGTACTCCATTACATTTAAAAACATAATATACGGCAAGCTCGACAAATCGACTTCACTCTAATTGGTACATTCACAACCACGAATGCTCAATTTATCCTCTGTTCTTGTAATATATAGATGTGTAAGATGGTACATACAACATTAAGATAATCCTACACACATATAGGGCGCAAAGTATGTGCGGCAAATCACTGTGCGTCTGTTAGCTATATCGATAACTTCGCGTGAGTCCAAAATTAGGTTGAACTATGATAATTCTTATCATTGACATGTCGCTATACTGCAGCGATTTACAGCTATATTCTAAAAAATAACTGAGAATCCATGTTTATGCCCCCGGTAGACCTACAACTAAATTATCTTTACAACTTTCACACAACACGAAGGGAAGATTATGTTTCACATATGGCATGCCAGCTCATACACAGGATGGTGTGTGTTAGCAAATATACCCAACTGAAAAGGAGAAGTTAAGGATTCATCAGAATAGACTGCCTCACCATAACTCTACTGCGGTCAGATCTCCCACCATCCATTACCTATACTTCCTTTGATTAGCAGCCCGCAACCTCCTCTCATTAACCTACCAGTACTAATTACATACATGACTTCCATAAGGCAGCCCCTTCACAACCATTGAAATTGAACCACTTGTTCCTAATACCTCTTATCAAACAAATACCTTAATCCATTAATCTCAAGAGATAGACAGCATTTAAACGTTTGAAATACACCAATTGTGCTCTTTTCTAGCAGAGATCAGCCCTGTCTTATGCTATAATTAGAGAGATTTTTAAACTGGACTAGTGCTTCTCATACAACACATCGTACGGCAAGTTACCCAAAACTTTCACCTTCAACCATATTTAACATGTAAAAGCTAAATACGGCAGTACACCCTGGCAACCATTATACCCAGAAAATAAGCTTTTGATGAATAGACAGGAAAAACTGTAAGCTGTATTTAAAATTAGAAGTTTTGAAAAAATATTCGATGACAGTGCATGGACGAAGAATTCAACCCCAAAAAACATACAGGTTTCAACAACCTCAAATTGTGCTCAAGACATTATTTGGGAAGTAATCCTCTTTAAGGCTACGGACTCTCGTTTCCCTAGCGTGAGCATAACGAGTTGCCGATGAGAAGAAACAACAGTCTCGTGAGAAGTAGTAAGATAATCTAAAAATGCGTTAAAATCTGTTCGGTTAGGAGAACAGTAGCAAAGCCCAAGAATATTGCAATAGAAGAAAGAAAGATTCCAGCAATAGAACATCAAAGTTTGAAGATTCGATATTTCCGAGACGTGTTACAGGAGTATTAATGTTTACATAGGCACACACACTCCACCCTTCAGACTGAAATTGTGAAATAAGTTATGGTTGGAAATGTTAAACCAGTTAGAGGATGAATTCTTAGCTACAAGGGTCTCAGACAAGAGCAAAACGTTATGCTTAGAAAGAGAGAGGTGGTGTTCCACGGATTCGGAGTTAGAGTATAAGCCACGGATGTTGGTAAAGTCAATAGAAAGCCTGCGTCTGCGCAAATTGCCATTTCACACATACACACAAAAAAAGTACAATCGGAGATAAAATTGTTCCAACACTTAAACCTAAAATTAGAAGTTCAAGTGCTAAAATTAATTAAAAATCAACAAATTTTAAACAATATTAAAATAAGTTAACGATTACATAATTCTATCCCCATTCTAGTAAACAACATTAACTTTGATAAGAAATCAAATATAAATTATAAAAATTGCTAAGAAAAATAAAAAGGAAAAAAAATCTAGCCTTAATTGGGTAACCTACGAGTATAGTAGATAAAAATAATAAGTTAAAATTTGGACATGTTTTAAGACACAATTGAACTTCACTGTAAAGAATAAGATGGCTTTTAAGCAGAATAATTTAATAAACATCAATTAAAACAAAATACTGATTGCATGACACACACACACACTTTTACTATGCACAACACTGAATAACAATAATAATAATAAAAAAAATAAAGATAAAATTCTTTGACCAGAGAGCACAATTAGCAAGACTTCACTCCACGAAACCTAAAACCTATACTCGTATATGTTAGATATAGACCGCGAATATTCGTATGTTCTTTAATATAATATTCGCATTCGCAAGTATTAAAAATAAATTAGTTTAATTCACACTCAGACAGTTGCTAATGAAAATAGAAAATATGTGATAGGACTTGCTAGAAAATTTAGCAACTGTTGTGATAAATTTATTAGAATGAGTTGACTTGCCGTCTCAAGGTAGTGGCAGTAATTGGAGTCACATTCGAAGTCTAGCAATATTAATAGACTTGTACGTGTGAGAATATACTTTAGAGACCAACTGTTGAAACAATTCCGCAATGGAATCCTCATCCAATGGAGTTTGGGATTGCTTCGATATTGTTACCCATTGCATTACAAAGCTTACACTTTGCAATAGTTATTATACTCGGAAATGAAGAACTGCATCTGGGTTAAGAAACTTTCTAAGTAGCAAACACAAGGAAGATGTAGAAAGGAAAATGGGCTAAAGAGAAAAAGATCTCCAATTACAGCTTTAAAAACGAATCAGATTACTCTTGAAACTCATATAGAAATACAAAGATTTGTGACAAAGGATGGATATACTAAATTTGCAGAAATGATAATAATGAACGATCTTCTGTTTTCTCACGTTGAAATTCTATGTCAAAGGAAACACTACAGATATATTATTTGTAAGAAAATGTATGACTGCGTTAAAATTAAAGTTTCAGAATTATTAACCCTTATCAAATAATTTTATTCAAGTTACCTTTCTCCATCGACGAATGGTCAGATACTCAATCAGCAGTTACTTTGTTTTCTCTGAGTGTGTCATGCCGTTAACAATTATTTCAAAAGCCAAATTTTGTGTTGCGCTCAGAACCTCTCACTGAAGTTACACATGTGAATATCTCAGTGACGTATTTAATGGAACGTTGGCTAAATAGAACCTATTTCCAGATGATGTCCACTGTGTCATGGGAGATGCTGGTGACAATATAAAGAAAGCTCTGTTTCTTTCTTCTTTCTTGAGTGAACAACACAAAATCAGTAAGTCATCAACATTAGAAATATTGTAACATCTCAAACAACAGTCAGCAAAGTTCTCTCAAAATGTTAGGTCAATAGCGGCACACTTTAAATATTCGACCACGGATCAGTAAGAACTAACAAAAATACATGCCAGTTTAACGTTCTACAACTTTCAGTAATACATGAGGCTACTCTGCAAGTTATGATAAGAATGCGAGAGCCTAATGAATCTCTCTGCTTGTACGGCCACCCTATAAATGTATAAAAATATAAAATCTAACATCCATGACATATTCTAATCTAACCAATTTATATTATTGTACTCCAACCATTTGAAGATATCTCTATCATAATCAGCAAACACTTGTCATTCTCTCGTAATTACTCTGAAGAGAGTATTTATATTCCTCTAGACCAAATTGATAACAGTCAATAGGAAATAAAAGATGATCAGAGTAGAGGTCTAATATTGAGATGTTTCTTTACTAAATTTATGGTTCGGCATACAACTCTATGTCATTATATGTACCATTAATAATGTAAGATTCAGGACACCGGCAATGGAAAACTATTTTGCTTTGATTCTTGATAAAATCTCAGTAAATAGCGTAGAATATTTTGAGACGTAGTCTAAATCTTAGTATTTACATTTAAACTTGTAATCAACTCCATAAAAAAAAAAATAATAAATAAATAATAAATAAAATATAATATACAAATTTTATCATAGAAAAAAGAGAGAAAAAAAAAGAATATATAAAATTAAAAGACGACATAAAAAAAAAACAATTTCCTTTTGAGCATACTTTAGCTGGATTGTTTGTCTATAATTTTCTTTTTTTATATTTTCGCGATATTAGATCGATGTTTTTGAGAAATGTGTACAGAGAAAGCGTGTTGCATGTGCAAGAGTTTCATAAGACAAAAAGAAACCCTCACAGGACCACCGGCACCGACTGTACCTTTTATTTTTTATTTTATTGCCTTACCTTCACAGAACGCACCACACTTGCACCGCATCGCCCACCAAGCACCAGGTTACTGTACATAAATATGCACCAGGCACCCGAGGCATTAATATATATATAATTTATATAAATTATATACTATCTATATATATATATATATCTATATATATATATTATATATTAAATATATATATAATTATTAGTATATAATATATATAAATATAACTATATACTATATATATTATTAATATATAATAGTTATATATTATATTATTATTATATTTATAATATAACAATATATATTATATATAGTATTATAATACTTATATATTATATATAATTAATTAATAATAATAGTATTATTATATATTATATATATAATTTATATATATTATATTATAATATATATATATATATATATAATAACCTATATAATATTATAATATATATATATATTAACCTATATATATATATTATAAATATATTATATATATATATATATATATATATATTTATATTATATATATATATATATAATTATATTATTTTATATATTAATATTAATATATATATATCTATATATATATATATTATATACTATATATTATATTTATACAGGTTATATAATAGTTGATCCAGAAAATATAACCTTTATGAAATACTTGATTTATTTATATCTTTTAATTAATATTCTATTAATAATAACATGTATACTGTATTATATATATTATTATATATATATTAATATTAAATCATAAGTAATTTTATATTATATATATATATATATTTTTTATATATATATATATATTTTACTATAATTATATATATATTATTTATATTATATTATATATATATATATGTATATTTATACTATATTATTACTATATTATATTTATTATTATATATATTTATATTATTATATATTTTATATATATATATATATATATAAGAAGATTGAGAGATTAAAGAACCACAAATGGTTATGAGAGTAGAGAGAGAGAGAGAAGATTTAAAAAGAAGAAAGAATATAAAATACTGAAGTAGAATGCAAAAAGGAAAACAAAACATTAAACAAAAAACAAACAAATACTAAACGATCGAACAAGCGAAATGTGGACAAATTAATAGACGAAACATGGACAACAATGATGAATGGACGGATAACCGAAGTGTTTACAAATGAATTACATAGACGAAATTTGAATAAACAAATAGACTAACAAATCGAAATGTGGACAAATGAATAGTGGAACAGACGAAATATGGACAAATTATCAAACAATCAAACGGAAACGTGGACAAATGAATAAAGGGATAAACGAAATGTGACCAAGTGAATCGACGGACAAATGAATAGAAGGACAAACGAAATATGATCAAATAAACTAAAGGATAGAATAATATATTCACAGATGGACCGAGCTTGTAAAGTCAGTCAAAAACGGAAAAAGAAACAACACACAAACGGGCAATCATATTGAGAAGCAGAAAATACAAAGAGAAAGTATTTATTATTATGAGAACCGAAGCCAATAGAAAGGAGGAAGACGTATCGCTATATATTATTGTATTAATAGAAGAAAAATTATCCGTAATAATTATGTGTATTAAAACCATGCCGTTGTTCGTATGTCACAGATTTATGGTTAGCTGTTGTTTCTAAACGCGAAGAGCTTTATTTTTTTAATTCACAAAAAAAAAAAAAAAACTTTTTTAAATTTATTAAGAGGAACTTTTTTTTAACATATTTCACATATAATTTTTTTGAAAATTATATATAATTTTATTGGTTTAACCATTTTCTTTTTATAAGTATTTGTGATGAAAGTGATAAAATTCTATAAATATATAATTGACTAAAAATTTATGGACTCTTCATGCCACAATATATATATATATATAGTATTATATATTATATATTTTATATATAATATTATAATATATATAATATTTTATATAATATATATATATATATATATATATATATATATATATATATATATATATATATATATATATATATATATATATCACCTGACATAACTGAAAGTAATCAACGGTAATATATATATATATATTATATATTATATATAATTATATATTATATATATATAATATATAAATATATATATTATATATATATATATTATATATATATTATATAATATATATATTGATTTATATATATATATTATATATATATTATATATACTATTATCCCCGCAGGGGGTATTGATTGCTTGTTATTGTGTTTTATGTTTTCTTGGTGTTATCAACTAGGGATCATAGCATCTAGTGTGATTAAGAATCATACTAGTGGTGGATTTTGTTGTATTCCCTCTCGAATCCCAATACAACTAGATAGGTACACTTGTCACTTATGTCTTGTCTTATTGTGTCATTTTATGTCTTCTTCTTTCCTCTCTCTTTCTTCCTTTTTTTTAATAATTGAATATATCTTTCAATAATTACTTCTTCCCAGACAACTGCTGATATCGTGAGCTGGGTTTAGGTGCCGCTGGCTTACTAATTATATACCCTTGAACTGGTAAGTGAGCAGTACACAATTTTGTACATTATATATTATATATATATATATCTCATATATATCAATAAATATATATATTATATATATATATACTATATATATACTATTATAATATATATATATATATATATATAATGCTATATATATATATATATATAGGTATATATAGATATATGTGTATATATATAATATACTATATATATATTATTATCAATATATATATATATTATATTATATATACTAATATATATATATATTATATATATATGGTATATTCTTCCCACACCGTATCGTTTTTACTTTTGTTTATCTCTCATTTTGGTTTTCTCTGAACTGTACTAATGAATGACAATAGATTCAGCTTCGTATGCATACTGTTTTTGAAAAGACATGTATAGTCTAATAGATATTTTTTGATATTTTGTAATATTTGATTTAGTTGTATTAGTCTTTTTACAATATAAAAGGCGTTTAAATTTAAATGGTAAATTGTCGGAAGGCTAAGACTGAAGACTGTGTAATTTTAAAGCGTTGTAATAAATTTGTGTTCAAATGTAAGAGATGTTCGAATTTTATGCATCCGCCCCGAAATGTGTTTTTTTTTTCTGTATGGAGCTAAATTAGTAGTATAACAAAATTAGACTTTTTATGGAATTGTTCACGAATTCGAAGTTAAGCATACATCAATATTTATAGCATTTCACAGTAAGAAAGATGTATAACGAGTGGTATACTTTTTTTTTAGCGAGGCTTGGTTGAAACAAGTGAAAAGATAGGCGGATAAGGCAGAGGTTGAAATAGTATGAGTCAGTTTTCTCGAGAAGGAAATACTAACAAAGGTAGATTACCGCGAACAGCATTGGGTCGTTGGAGGCGTTGAAAGAGATTTCGGTAAGTGTTTCCTTGTTTCATGTTAATATAACGGAAACGCGAATACTTTAAAGGAAGTTTTATTAAATAATGTAGAACCTTCCACAACTATAATTACTGACTGTTGGAAAGGTTACAAGAATTTAAATAAGGAAAATTAAACACACTTAACGGTCAATCATTCTATAAACTTTGTTAATCCACAAACGCAAGCTCATACAAATACCGTCGAAAGCACCTGGTCTAAGGTACGTAATAAATTAAAATTTAGATTAGGTTAGATTAGGTTAGGTTAAGTTAGGTTAGGTTTTAGGGTTAGTTTAGGTTATAGTTTAGTAGGTTAGTTAACCTTCCTTAGGTAAATATATGTTCCGTTGCTTAATATTGTGTTATATTAGGGTATCGTCAGCCAAATATATTTTAATGTTACTATTTCTTCAATAGGTGAAACAAAGATTAACAAAAGCTGGTAGATATTGTTTACAATTGGGTCTATATTTAGCAACTTTCATGTACAGACGTAAATATCAAAATAATGATCTGTATGAAAAATTTTTGGATACTTTTCAAAAACACTACAAATTAAGGTAAAAATTTATTTTATATCCAGATATTTATTAAATACGCTAATTCACAGGTCCACATAAAAAAATATATATATTTTTTTGGTACCTAGGATTTTACAACTGATTTTAACTATATTGGACGCTGATAATCCAAATAGAATCAGTTTTGTCCCTACCAGCTCCTCACTTTTTAAATACATTATGTTTTTTTTAACGTGGTGTTTTACACGTAATGTGCAGTTCTAACTTCCATTTTGGTAGCATCTTCTTAAAGCACATTATACAAGGATCGGTTCCGTGGTATATATACCCCTATCGTCAGTCGGCCCGTTTATTCCATTTTACTTTCTAGAAATCCACTCAGATGGAGTAAGTTTAGTTTTATTTTTAAGTTTTTATTTGATTCATAGATTTAACCTAAAATAGTGTTACGTATACATCGCTAAAGTTTTATATCTTAGGAATCTGAGTTGCTAGGCAAACTAATGCCATATTTGTAATTCAGCCATTCAAATTAATTATTGAAATCAAGCTCCATTTATACTAGTAGAAATTCGTGTTTAGTTGTTTCATATTTCATTCCATGGATATTTACTCTTAAGTTATTACTGTTTATATATATATTATTATTATATATTATTATATATATATATATATAATTATATTATAAATAATATATATATATATATATAATAGTATACTATATATATATATATTATATATATATATATATTTATTATAGTTACGTATATAGTCTATATATATATATATATATATATATTACTATAATATATATATATATACGTAACACTAAGTGTTTATCATATCTTAGAAATGTGAGCTGCAAGCAAAAACTAATGTCATTTATTTGGATTCAGTGCATCAAATTCATTTATGAAATCGGCTCCAAATACTAATAGAATAAATTCTGCGTTTAGTTGTTTTTGATTTGATCCATGGATTTAACCTAAAATAGTGTTACATATATGTATCACTAAAGTGTTATATCTTAGAAATGTGAGCTGCTAGGCAAAACTAATGGCCATATTTGAATTCAGCGCATCAAATTCATAAAAAATCAGCGTCCAATACTATAGAAATCCGTTGTTTAGTTTTTATTTTTATCCATGGTTTTACTAAATAGTGTTACATATCGTAACAACTTAAAGTTATAGTCTTAGAAATGTGAGCGGCATAAGATAACAGACTTAATGTCAATTATTTGGATGTGTCAGTGCATCAAGTTCATTAGGAAAGTTCAGCTTCCGAATTACTAACAGAAATTCGCGATAGTTGTTTTGATTTGATCCATGGATTTTACCTAAAATGTTGTACTTATATATCACTAAAGTGTCATATTTAGGAAATGTGAGCTGCTAGGCTCCAAAAACATAATAGCCATGATTTGAATCAGCAGTCATAAATTCATATGAAATCAGCTCCAAATTACCCCGGCACCAAACTATGTTGCTCCAGTGAATTATAATAAAAAAAAATTTCCGGAAGGATTGTATATTTAAAACGTTACTATATTAGATATTTTTCATATTTTTATTATTTCATTTTAAAAATACGATTGTTTTCGTTCTATTAGGATCGTTCCGAAAAAGCATTCATGTAATTTTCAGGAAAAAAAGATACGGTATATAATATATATATAATTATATATACTATATAAATAATTATATATATATATATATATATATACAGTATATCATATATATATTATAATATATTATATATTATATATTATATATATATATATATCATTATTACTATAATATAGTTATATAGG
>JABUQX010128058.1:45000-52357 GCA_015478945.1 Trachelipus rathkii
GTGGATGTAATAATGGATAAAAGGAGATGGAATGGAAGTGGACGAGTTAAAGGGTTAAACGGCGAAGAAAAAGTGGACGTGGATAAGAGAAGAATAAGTGGAAGCGGACGAAAGAAAGAAAAAAAAAAAGGCGAAAGAGTGAAAGTAGAATGGTGAAAAAGATAGCAGAAATGGAAATGGGCAAGCGAAGGGAATAAGAGGTGACTGAGTGGAATTGGGCAATAGAAGTTAAGGACCGCCCGAACTAAAACGAACACCAACGGAAGAAAATCCGAACATTTGGTGCAAACTAGGAAGCTACTCGGTCAAACGAACAAACTTTATGTTAGATTGTTCCCTAGTTCTCTTAAAAAGTATTACACATGAAAGCGACCAACCCAATATATAGTTAAGAGCAAAATAGCACACACTAGAAGGTAAAAAAGTAGTGCGAATAAGAACTCTTTTCGGTAGAAATGTGCAAGAAAACTAGAAATCATCCAAGTTAAGTTGTTCTCCCAAATTGTATAAAGACATACAATCAAACGATTAGCAAACTCACGATAATGTTCACGCGGGAAGTTAGCTTTGATGTGTACTAGCTAATTATGTAACAGTTCGCGATCGTCACCGCCACCGCAACCGCCACCACCGCCGCGTTCACGTCCATTCTCGCGATCGCGCTTGTTTTTGGGTTTGACGTAGCTTTAAAGTTGATAAAAGGCAAAGAAGGAGCTGAAACGTGCAAACGATAGGAAGAGGTAAAGAGACGATGAAGGAGTGGAAGCGAGCATGACACAGGAATAAGAAATAAATGCAAGTTAATATGAAAGGGAAATAAAGAATAAAATCTAAAGAATAAAATAATGAAAATAGGAAAGAGATAATATTAATAATCAAAAAGAATATAAAAATAAAAAAATATATATAAATTAACATCAACCCCTGAAATAAGATCATATTCTCTGCCACGGGTCTATTAACCATGAAAGAAATCGCCACCTCCTTTTTTTCAGTGTAGGATATATTGCTTCACTAAGGAAAGCGCGCACACCGGATCGGGGTCTCCCAGGGCACAAACCCTCAATCCACAGGTTTGAAGTTACTGTATTAAAAAGTAGACATACGAAATACAAAGGAATTTCATTTTATATATATATATATATATATATATATATATAGATATATATATATCTTATATATATATATATATATATATATATATATATATATATATATGCTGCTATATATATATTTATATATATATATATATATATATATATATATATATATATATATATATATATATATATATATATATCACGAATAGAAATAATATAAAAAATGACTTTTAGTAAAATGAACAAAAGTTATTTGGTGTTAAATTGTTAGGATAACATTTCGCATGCATTTTTATTAACCCAAAAATTAGCGTCTGTTACTGCCTTTATGAACTGGAAATATTAAAAAGCCGACTTCTTACTCTCGTATATTCAATATTTTTACGAGACAATCTGACTTGATATCTTCCAAGTGATATAAACTTATACTTATTTAGTTTAAGATACGCACCCTTTAATTTCTTATTAGGAATATCAGTGTTATCATTTAGATGCATTTCTATATATTTTTACTTTATTTTTTTACATCAGCTCCTACCGAAAGAGGCTCAAAAATTTTATCTTAATTCTGTGTAAGATGCAATTGATGGTTAGTAGCTTGTCATTCGTTATAGAGAGGGTTTATATTTTAGAATTAATTTAATAATAATTAGCTAAAAAATAAGCAAACCGATAAACACGCTTCTTTTTGCATATCGGTAACTAACATATATATATATCATTATATATATATATACTTATATATGTATATATATATGTAACATATATATATATATATATATATATGCTGCTCTTTCTTTCTTCTATATAATAACCTTATATATATATATATATATATATATATATATATATATATATATATATATATACATATATATATATGTATATATATATATATATATATGCTATTTGCTTATATATATATCTTATATATATATATATATATATTATTTTTTTTAAAGATAAACATCAACGCTCACGGACAGAGCCCTAATCTAGGGGGGGGGGGGTGTACTCATTTAACGTCCGAGCACTAAGAAGCCAAACCCAAGGAAAATAGCTCCCATTCTGCGACCGAACCAGTTGCGAACCTGGGACTCTCGCTTTGTTTGGCGAGTGTTCTACCACTGAGCTACATTAATATAGATAAATATAGAATACCAAATAAATAGAGAATCCCAAATACATACTCAAATACATACATAAATACAACATAAAAAAATACGAGAAACATATAATATAAAAATATAAATGTCACTATCTTTATTATTATTAATAGTATTATTATTATTGCTATTATTAGTACCACTACCATTATCATCATTATTATTATTATTATTATTATTTATTATAATTATTATTATTATTATTATTATTATTATTATTATTATTATTATTATTATTATTATTATTATTATTATTATTATTATTATTATTATTATTATTATTATTATTCATTATTATTATTATTATTATCATTATTAACGTTATTATTCCATACACTATATTTCACACAAAATTCACCATATTTTCTATTCATCACCATTCACTTTATTTTAACATTATTTTTACCATTACATTCATTATTTTCAATATTATCACTATCACCACCATTATAATTACTACCATTATCATTATTATCACAATCTTCAATATTATCACTATCACTATTATCACTATCGTTATTACCACTATTAATATTACTATCGTTAATATTAATATATAAATATTATTGCTATTGTCATTCTTAACACCATATACCGCATGGCCGATGGGTGGCGTTTATTCGATATGGAGGTGCAAACTTTTGTTAATTTATCACGAATGTTTTATATATTTTATTTTGAATGTTATATATTTTTTTTTAATACACTGATGCTGGATAGACCTTTATCCGAAACGTCTGATTAAGTAAATAAATAAAAAATGTGGAAAATTCTAGTTGCTGTTTACGCTTTTATCCTCAAAATAAGATTCCTAGAAATAAAACTGTTTCAAGCGTTATATATATATATATATATATATATATATATATATATATATATATATATATATATATATATATATATATATATATATATATATATATATTTATATATATATATATATATATATATGATATATATATATATATATATAAAGAATACTGAATGTGGATTACATTCTTGAAAATACCACATTCGATCATATCACAAATTAATTGACCTGAAATAGTGTCTCATTTTTGAAGGTAATTCTAATAAACAAACAAAACTTGTCCTTGTTCGCACGGGCCACGGTCTTTAGGAAGCCCCGCCTTTTAAATAGCCGATGTTGAGGAAAACTACACCGCGATTGAATTAAAATAAAGTTGTTGATATTTTGAAACATGAAAATGGAATCAAAATTCAGATTCGTTTAAAATGCTTATAACTTTTTATATTATGCAACTTATACAGTATATACCAGTATATACTTATATATATATATATTCTTTATACTTATATTCATATATATATATATATATATATATATATATATATATATATATATATATATATATATGTATATATACTCTTTCTTCAATGCTAATATATATATATATATATATATATATATATATATATATATATATATATATATTATATTATATATATATATATATATATATATATATATATATATAATATAATATATATATAATAATAATAATATATATATGTAATATAATAATAATAATAATATATATATATATATTTAAATATATATACAATAATAATAGAATAAGATACAATAATATATGTAACAATAACAAGAATAGAACTTATTTATATTTAATGACAATATATATATAACAATATATATATCTTATGTATATATATATATAACAGCATAATAATATATATATGTATTTATATATATATATAATATATATATATATATATATATAATATATAGAAATCTATATATAATATAAATGATAATAATAATATACCATTGTATAATATATATATCTTCATATATATATATATATATATATATATATATATATATATATATATATATATATATATATATATATATATATATATAAAAATATATATATTTATATTTATATATAATTTAATATATATATATATATATATATATATATATAGATAGATAGATAGATAGATAGATAGATAGATAGATAGATAGATAGATAGATAGATAGATAGATAGATAGATAGATAGATAGATAGATAGATAGATAGATAGATAGGAAGAAGTTCTACATTGACGTAGTAATTTATTTTAGAGAAGAAGCCCTTGGATTAATGATGATAATTATTGAAATACTTTATTTTTAATACACATTAATAACGTAATGACAATTATCTTGAATGAAATATATACAAAGCAAGCTTTCGTCTCGTCACGCGAGACCTCTTCAGGCTAAAGGAAAGATCATTTGCTTGTGGGATGTCTTCCAGTTGGTTGGTTAATTTCTTGATGGTGTTACTGAAGTATTTGGAAGTTTTTAAGTATTCATTCTGTATATAGTCTATTTTTACTTCTCCAGGTTGTTTGTTATAATTATTACTATTATAGATGCAAAATGATTCAAGTATTTTTCGGTGATTGGTATGAATGATGTTTCTGATGGGTTTTATGTTATTAATATTGATGTAATGGTTGAAAGATCTTCTGTGATGTGTTAATGCCGAATTAGTACTGTCTGTTCGTAGATCTGTTGAATGCTGGTATTTACGTCGTGTTAGATCAGAAGTTTCACCTATATAAGTTTTATTGCAGGAATTACATGGGATGTGATATACGCAATTTTGTGAAGGGTTTTCTTTATATTTTGGGGGCCTGAGTATGTTTTTTAGGGTAATATTATTGGAGGGAATAAGGGTGATGTTTTTTGGTATGACTTGTTTTATGTTATGTAATGGTATATAGGGGACTGGTAAAAATGAAGTAGTAAGTTTTTTTGGAGGGTCACTATTATAATATCTTTTTTTGGCTTTTGTATAGGCTTGCATGATAAAGTATTCAGGATATAGTAAGGACGTAAAGGTTTTATGTATATATTGTGTTTCATTTTTTAGGAAGGGGAGGACAAATGCGGAATGCTCGAAGATAGAGGGAAAATAAGATGGCTAATTTTGTATATATTGTGTGATTTGAAATCCGAAAAATACTTGAAATCATTTTGCATCTATAATAGTAATAATTATAACAAACAACCTGGAGAAGTAAAGATAGACTATGTACAGAATGAATACTTAAAAACTTCCAAATACTTCAGTAACATCATCAAGAAATTAACCAACTAACTGGAGAGACATCCCAAGACAAATGATCCCTTAAAAATTCTTTCATTTAGCTGAAGGCTCGCGCGACGAGACAGCTTTCAATTTATATTTTATCTTCGATTATAGGTTTTCATTACATACTTCTTATTAAACTAATATTAAAAATAAAGTATTTCAATAAATATAATAATCAATCCAAGGGCTTTTTCTTTTGAGTGTATATATATATATATATATATATATATATATATATATATATATATATATATATATATATATATATACATATATATATAACTGCTATATATTTATATATATACTCTTATATATATATATATATATATATATATAAGGGCCTATCTATCTCTATTTGTATATATGTATATACTATATACTGCTATTATATATATAAATCCTTTTGTTTCTCTTAAGGTGAATATTTTGTTTCCCTTTATGGACTAAGATAGTAAGAAGGTATTGAAAATGTTTCCTGAAAAGTTTTTCTTCTCATAATGAAGGACAGATGTTTCCAAGGAAGTAGGAAATGATGCTAAAATGTGAAAATCAATGATAAATATTCATTAATTCACTTGTATTTAAATATTATTAGAAAAATTTATGCTTAAGAAATAAGAAATGTTAACATAATTATTTAATTAACAAAAAATCTACACCTAACTGAAACTGCTCTTTTCTAGGAGGGAATGTATTCCAGGTAATATCTACCTAAGATCCGTCCGGACGCGATACCTTCGCTCTACCTATCTATATTCTATTCTAAGACAATATTTTGATTGTTAAAATGTTTTACAAAATCTAAAAAGCTTAAATTAAAATAATTTTATGAGCTTTATATATTGGTATTCAATTATCAGTATTTATTAATAAATTTAATTAATAATTATGAAATAAAAAGTAATAAAATTAAAATAAATTAACGTAATTAAGGTAACTAAAGTAAGGACTGAATGCAAGATATAAAATATTAAAAAGTAAAAGAAATTACCAATGATATTTATTTGAGCACGGATGGGAGACCAGAGGCATAATAAGAAAATTAAGATGAAAGCATGCCATCTTGATATAAGAAAGCATTCATTCAGTAATAGGGTTGTTAAATTTTGAAATGGCTTGCCACAAGAGGCTGTTGAATGCAACATTTAAGAAAGTATTGGATAGGTATATGGATGGTTTTGGTATCATATAGTATATTTTGACTAAGCCAGATTGGTGGGTTTTTAGCTACAGTAGTTATTAAGGTTAAACTGCATGTTATTATAAAGTTATTAAAGCTTGTAGTGTGGTTAGCATGTACTTTAGCTATATATTTTTTTCTTTAGTTTCGCTAGCAAGTATATGTGGCACTTTAGATATAGTTTTTAGTTTCTTTTATATTTTAGTTCTAGACTTTGTGTATAAATATGTTATTGACAAGCCCTAGGGTACTTTGTGGATTTGCATGAAAATGTTGTTTGGTGATTGGTTCTGCTGGCTTGACTGGGACAGTCTTGATAGGTCCATGTGTCTTCTTACTGTCTTTTTATTTCTAATGTTCTAATATATATATATATATATATATATATATATATATATATATATATATATATATATATATATATATATATATATATATATATATGTGTGTGTAATGTTCATATAGATAGATAGATAGATAGATAGATAGATAGATAGATAGATAGATGTATATATATATATATATATATATATATATATATATATAATAATATATATATAATAATAATATGTACTCAAATAATATATATATATATAT
This sequence comes from Trachelipus rathkii, assembly GCA_015478945.1. Taxonomy (NCBI): domain Eukaryota; kingdom Metazoa; phylum Arthropoda; class Malacostraca; order Isopoda; family Trachelipodidae; genus Trachelipus; species Trachelipus rathkii. The sequence goes on from JABUQX010128058.1 coordinate 52,173, forward strand.
ATATATATATATATATATATATAATATATCATATGTATATATAATATAAATATATATATATATATACCTTTATACATACATACATGCATGCATCAGCATTACCATATATATATATATATATATATATATATATATATATATATATATATACTATATATATATATATATATATAATAACTATAACT
>JABUQX010128059.1:7500-15000 GCA_015478945.1 Trachelipus rathkii
TATTCTGACACTTTTTCAGGAGAGATGATGTTTATGATTTCAAGTAACTCTAACTACTTAAAAGGGAAAATATATTTTTACATTTCGGAATTTTCACATTGCAAAATTTTATACATTTAAATTAATTTAACTTAAAATCTGGGATGGAGGAGCTACAAAATTTTCAACTTTATTTCTTTTGGTAGTTTTGGAATATTAAATATAAAATATGATTTAAAAAGAAAAAATTTAAAATATTAATTTGTGGCAGGTGAAGCTGCTTTGTTTGAAACGGTCGAATCATACGAAGAAAATGTTCAAAATTTCTCTTCCTCTGGTGGCGAGGGGCTGAAAACCCCCTCCTACCATATTGATCTTTTCGTGAATGGTGGTGATAGTTGTAAATAATTATCACCACCAACACCACCTTGCAGCCATGCAGGACATGGTGATGTTGTATTGTAGTATAATAAAATGAAATGAAGTAAGTATATATATATATATATATATATATAATAATAACGAACTGTATATATATATATGTATGTATCACTAGTGCTACAGTTGGAAGTCCATAGCTAGGACACACTATATAATATATATATATATATATATATATAATAATATAGGTACACATATATAATTTATTATGTATTTGTATATGTATGTATATATATCGGTGCCATTCCATTGTGGCAAAGAAAACGATGAGCACGCTCTTGACATGTGATTTCGACAGTTCTCAACTGATGTTTGTTTCACGTTAAACCTTGTTTGGGATTGTAACACTTGTGCCTGACCAAAAATTTAAACCAAGATACCTTTGATGAATTATTTTCAGGTATTCTGTCGGTTAATTATCCCAAACTGCCGACAGAACATTGGTAAAACCAGCAAAATTGTCTGAATCGTTGAAATGTCATTAGCACTTCTTAATATATTGTTCAAATATTTTGTTCAAAAGGTTTTCCAAAAAATAAAATGGTTGACAACATTTTCTATACTCTTCCAAATTGCCGAATCAATAAATCTGTCGGGACAAAATGATCGACAACCATCTTTCAACAACCTTGTAGGGAAAATAAAATTTTTAAAAATATCTAAATATCGATTATAATCGATATTTCAATATTTCCTTGATATATCGTAGGTGTAACAAAGAAAAATTATGAAATTAGTTATTTGACTCACATATATTTTCTACGCTGTGATTCATTCAGGAGATCGAAAGATGTCACTGTGTCAGTGACAACTTAAAATAACCAAATGATCGTAACACCCAAGCAAGAACGATGAGCCTCAAGCCTCGTGAAAATATTTTGTCGACCATTTTACCTTTAAGAAATTATTTTTCGACTCTTTGGACAAGTGAAATTTTTTTTAAAGACTTGTCTACGAATTTTACTGTCGACGATTTTGAGTAATTCCCTCATGTCAACCATTTTACTTTAAATAAATTATTACTGTCGACGATTTGGGAAAATCCTCAAATTATTTGTCGACTCTTTGAACAAATGAAACTTTTTTTAATAGGCTGTCTACGATTTTTACTGTCGACGATTTGGGAAAATCCCCAAATTATTTGTTGACTCTTTGAACAAATAAATTTTTTTTAATGGCCTGTCTACGATTCTTACTGTCGACGATTTGGGTTAGTCTCCTCATGAAGATTCGTTAGCAATATGCAAAAAGTCAAAGAAAAAGAAACGAATTCTGCGTAAATTAAAACATCAGTGTTAAAACTTTTTGAATTTTACTTTTTTTTTAAATATAAAGAAAACTTTTTTGATAATGAAAAATGAAAATATTATTCTCTATACATTCAATTATTCATTTCAATTTATTTATTCATTTTTCTTGCTTTTCATTTTCTTCGTCTGTTCAATTCTTTTTTTATTTTCGGGTCAATCTTTAATTTCTAATTATTTTCTGCTTATTTATTTTGAAATTTATTTTATTTTTTAAAAGGAAACTTCAAATAGGAAACTTTTTGGGTGATTACGAGTTTCTTTGGCAAAACTTTCGCTAAAATGAAAGGAAAAGAAAAGAAAAAAGAAATAATGATGGCGTTTTATTAGTTCCCCCCCTTCTCTCTCTCTCTCTCTCTCTCTCTCTCTCTCTCTCTCTATATATATGTATATCTTTACTCTCTCTCTCTATATATATATATTTATCTCTCTATTTTGAAAAATTATGTTTAATTTTTTTTAAATGTTAAAAATGAAAAGAGTAATAAAAAAAACTGAAGAAAATAATTTTCTTTATTCCATAGAATATTTTCTTCCATTTTCATCTTTTCTTTCTTATTATCTATTGTTCTTTGTTTTCTCTTCGATTCTATCTTTGATTGGCTAAAAATAGGAATATTATTTTGTGAGGATTCTTTTTGAGATTGAAAAGAAGAAGAAATTCATTTTCCTATATTCGGGTTTTTGAATTTCCCACATAAATTTTTCCATAATCGGTCGATCCTTAGTATGATATATATATATATATATAAATATGGTCAGATTTGTATATAACCTTAGAGTTCCCTCTCTCTCTCCGAAGATTCTAACTGTATATATATAACCAACATATATGTAATAAAGATGACTCTATTTAATGGCTTCAATAAATAATGTATATGTTTATTTGTAACAATATATATATATCTCTTTTTATATATATATATATATATATATATATATATATATATATATATATATATATATATATATATGTATATATATATATAATAATAATATATATAGCAATAATATACTTAGCAATAACAACCAATAATAGTAATATGTAGGATAATGCATTACTAGCATCACTATCTGCACAGTTATAATGTCCCTAAAGTGGGTTTGGACCCTTACCCTTCGGATGGTGAAGCCGAGGTGTTGCCTCTTGACCACGATGGGCTGGAGAACCGCCAGCTTCCTCTGAAGGCTACTATCCCTTCCCACAGAGGAACAAAGGAAGCATGTCCCATTCAGCGGATCATATTCATTGAGTGGGGTTAAACCCACTTAGGGACATTATATCTAATATATTGATACAATACATTATCATATCTTATATACAAAAATAAACCCCAGTTAAAAAAATTAATAATTGTGGGTGACCACTGGCCCGGTGTGAGCGAGGAGTTCGCGGAGGTCTATGATAAAGCGAATGGACATGCCTTGTTCCTCTTGGGAAGGGAGGTAGCCTTTCAGAGGAAAGTGGAGTTCTCTTTTAGCTCGTCATTGGTCCAGAGGTAACACTCTTGGTTTACCATCTTAAGGTTCAAACCCACTTAGGGACATTATATATATATATATATATATATATATATATATATATAACAGCAACCTTAACCCAGCACAAGAGCAACCATATATATATATATATATAAATAGATCGTATATAACTTTGTAACTTTATATTCTGCAACTAACGGGCAAAGACAGTTCGATTTAATTTTAACGCCGAAGATTCCCCCTCAGGAATCAGGCCAACAGGAAATTTAAATTTAGATTAGGAGATTAGACCTAAAATAAAAATAATGAGATTCCGTTTCGAATGATCTTCTAACCTCAAAATTTAAAAATAAATATTAATGAATATTTATTTTGGAATTTTTGGAAGTCAAGCTTTGAGTCGTATTGTTGTAATATATGTAATATGTAATAGTATACATAATAATATATATATTAATAATATAATAATAATATGTATAATAATAATAATAATAATAACAATATATATATATATGTAATAATATAATAATAATAATATATATATCGATATATAGCAATAAATATAATGAAATTATTTTAATAACAGAATCATGGAATAATAAAAATAATATAAACATATATATATATATATATATATATATATATATATATATCTTGGATATATATATGTATAATAATAATAGCATAACTATTTTAATAATAATAATAATTGACTTCTGAGCATATCAATCAGTTAGTCTTTTTAGGTGCATTAGATGATAAGTATTGGGCTTTGTAATAATAATATATATATATATATATATATATATATATATATATATATATATATATATATAAATATATATATATATAATATCATATAATATAATACATAATATAATATATAATATATGTATGTATATATAATATAACTTTCTAATAACCAATAATATATAATAATATATGTAATAATATAAACATAATAATATGTAGCAATATATATATATATGTAATATGTAATAATAATAATAATAATAATATGTATATGTATGTAATAATAATATAATAATAGCAATATATAATATATGTAATATATATATATAGCAATAATATAATATATATATAATAATATATCATAATATATAATAATAATAATAATATGTGTATGTGTATGTGATAATAATAATAATAGCAATATTAATAATAAATAATAATATGTAATAATAATAATAATATAATAATAATAACTTAGTAATAATATATGTAGCAATAATATAATAACAACAATAATATCTTAATATATATATAAATATATATATGTATATATATATAATAATAATAATAATAATATATATATATATATAACAACAATAATATATATATATATATATATATATATATATATACTGTATATATACTGTGACCCGACAGTTCTGCGCAACACAATTCCGCAACACAATTCACCCAACAACAATTCTTGCCCCTAACAACTCCGAGCAAGGATAATTCATCGCGCCCCCTTACCTACATTTTGCACTTTTACACACACACACGTATATATATATATATATATATATATATATATATATATATATATATATATATATATATATATATATATATATATATATATATATATATATATAAGTAATGTTAGTAGTTATTAAAAAGTTATTCTAAGCTTATCTCACTAGAGATTTGGTCAGGTTAGGTCATGTTAGTTTAGGTTAGGCTAACAGCTATTGATATGTTATGAACATTGCCAATTGGGTTAGCGCTGTTGGGTTAATGTTAAAGAATGTGTTTAAGATGTAATGCTCTTTTAATAACTTTAAAGAAGTGCATTGAATTTCAATAAACACATTTTTGTCGTTACCTCGCTAAAATATGCTTGTGTCTGAATTGTCTTCCTCGGAAATGTCTTTGCTATGAATTGTCTTTGCCCTGAATTATATTTGCTCTGAATTGTGTTTACCCTGAATTATCTTTGCTATGAATTGTCTTTGCTCTGAATTGTCTTTGCTATCAACTGCCTTTGCTCTAAATTGTCTTTGCTCTAATTGTCTGGCGCTGAATTTTCCCTCGCGGAATTGTTTGCGCGGATTTTTTTTTCTGAATATATATATATATATATATATATATATATATATATATATATATATATATATTATATATGTATATATATATATATATATATATATATATATATATATATATATATATATATATATATATATATATATATATATTAGAGTGGTTCAGAAGAACTAAGTAAAAATTCAACTTTCGAAAATTATTCATGCGCATTAATATTATTGTTCCTCTTGATGAAAAACATTTCATACAAAAATTCTCAAACGAATTCGATAATATTTTAGAACTCCATCATTGGGGTTGGTTTTGCAAACTTAGGGGTCCTTTAATACCCTAATATATATATATATATATAGTTATATATATATATATATATATATATATATATATATATATATATATATATATATTTATATGGATATGGAAAAGATCTATAGATATATATATTTATATATATATATATATATATATATATATATATATATATATATATATATATATATATATATATATATATATATATATATATATATATATATATATATATACAGATTCTAGGCTCTCTTTTCAGGTAAAAAAAAACACAATCATGTCTGAAACACGCTCTAAAACTGCTATTCACCTCATCGGCAATCCATTAGAAGATTTTGGTGGAAGAATGCTACCAACCAGTCTAGAGGTCCTAAAAGTTTTTTTTAATTATCGCAAGAAGGAAAATATGTCTCAGAAGGATGCTTTGAAAACTGTCGGGCAGAAACTTTGTGATATTTGGAAAAGAGCTGGGATTCCAGTTAGATTGGAGAGAGATATTATCAGGAAGATGAATTCATTACTGGAAAATTACACAAAAGTATGCATTGATAAGAAACGTGGAGGTTCTGCCCGGAATGTCAGAGAGGTTGCTTTTGTGGAGTCAATCAATGTTCTCATTGATATCGCACGTCATGATGCTTTAGATTTGATAAAAATTGAAGAGGATAAATTGTTTTTGATCGACCAAAGGTCGGAACGAATGTGCGCTATGGGCGGTGTAGACAAAAATTTAGTTATGAAGGAACAAAGAAAAGCATCGAGAGCCTCGAAAGAAGATGAACGATTTCACAGAGAAGAAATAAGGAAACGTAAGGCGACAGCGGCAGCACTACTATCAAGTTATTGGGATGAAGAAGAACACAATCCAATTGATGACTCCAATAATGATCCTGAAGTTCGTTTTAATGTTACAAATACATCGAGTCCTTCAACGTCAAAAGGTAAGGAGAAGCGCGCAAAAACGAGCGTATCGCATATAATTAGTGAAAATCTTGCCTCAGCCTTGGATCGGACTAACATTAGCAACAGGAAAGCTGCATATGTTCTGTCTGCGGTCGCACAAACTTACGATATCTCTGAAGCAGAAAAGCTTCCTCTTTCCGTGAGCAGCATTCGAAGAGCGAGGGAGCAGTATCGTTACCAACATGCCTCAAACACGAAAGACGCATTCTCGTGTGAGGGTCCTTTAGTTATTCATTTTGATGGAAAACTACTTCCGAATATTTCTGGTGGGCCACTGAAGGAAGATCGAGTGGCAATTTTAGTCTCAGGTGACAAGATAGAAAAACTTCTAGGAGTTCCGAAAGTTGACCAAGGAAGAGGAGAGAAAGTTGCAGAAGTAGTTTTGGAGGCAATTCATGACTGGAAACTTCGGGATCAAATCGTGGGAATGTCATTTGATACAACAGCCGCTAATACAGGGCGGAAGAATGGAGCTTGCGTTCTACTTGAACAAAAACTGCAGAAAGATTTGCTTTGGCTACCATGTCGACACCATATATTTGAAATTTTATGTGGGGATATTTTCAACGAATTATTTGGCGTAACGTCCGGCCCAAACGTAAAGATATTTGGTAGATTTAAGGATTTTTGGCCAAAGATTGATCAGAGCAAATACGAACCATGTAATGACAGCCGACTGCAAGGAGAGTTACAGGTACTCATGGATGATGCAACAACCTTCGTAAGTTTTATGTTACAACGAAAATCAGAAAATATATTCAGAGAAGACTATCGAGAGTTACTGGAGCTCACTCTGATTTTCCTAGGAAAAGTTCTTCCACGTGGTATTAAATTTCGATGTCCCGGAGCTATTCATATTAAGTCTTGGAAGTCCAAAAGGCTAATGGTTCTCAAGATTTATCTTTTTAGGAAACAGTTTAAGCTCACAAATTTTGAGAACAAA
>JABUQX010128059.1:27500-30000 GCA_015478945.1 Trachelipus rathkii
AAAAACAGGACAATACGAACAATATCTCTGAAAGCATTAAATTTTATTTTAAAACTTCAAATGCAAAAGACTTCGATAAAGAGGAAAATGCCTACGCGGCATTATTAACACTCACATTAAATCTACAAGCAACTCAAAAATCACAGTTAAACTATACCACAAAACAAGAAAACTTTCTTCCTGCTTCTCTACTAAGGATACCCTTTCAGTTAATCACCATGTCGTGTACCAATTCGCATGTCCCGAGTCTGACTGTACGTTGACGTATATAACAGATAGGGCACACCAGCACCGCTTTTTTTTTTAAACCCAGTAAAATATACGAACATTTATTCACTGAACATAACAAGACAACTGTACCTGATATTTCAAAATCATTTAAAATTTTACACTCCTCATGTGAAGCCCAAAAACTGAAAATAGCTGAGGCTTATTTCATAAAACATCTAAAACCAGACATTAACATAAAGTTTAACGTATTGTCCCTTAAGTTAAATATAATATGAAATGCTAAAATCTAAAATCTAAAATCTAATTTGTAATTTTAATTTTTTAAATCTAGTGTTAAAATAATTCATTCAATTGTTAGAATCAAAACTCTGAAGATGTCCGAGGTTTACGGACGAAACCGGTCAGGATCTAATAAATATAAATATGCCTCTTACTTTCTTTGCAAATTATTCTCTAGAGTAGTATTAAGGAAATTAAATGAATATCAGAAGAAAATATTTAGGGAATTGGAAGCTAAAGTAAAACTTATTTTATTTATTATAATAATAATAATAATAATAATAATACACACACACACAGACACAAATACACACACTTAATATTCACAATAATAATAAAAATAATAATGATGATGATAATGATGATGATAATAAATATACATTTACTTATTTTTTTAATTATTTATTTGTTCTATTATTATTATTATTATTATTATTATTATTATTATTATTATTATTATTATTATTATTATTATTATTATTATTATTATTATTATTATTATTATTATTATTACTTTTATTATTATTATTTTTTTTATTTATTATTTTTTTTTTTTTATTTTTATTATTAATAATATTATTATTATTATTATTATTATTATTATTATTATTAATATTATTATTATTATTATTATTATTATTATTATTATTATTATTATTATTATTATTATTATTACTTTTATTATTATTATTCTTATTATTATTATTATTTCTTTATTATTATTATTATTATTATTATTATTATTATTATTATTATTATTATTATTATTATATTATTATTATTATTATTATTATTATTATTATTATTATTATTATTATTATTTATTAATGAAATTAACAGTAGCTATTGACCAACTTAAATGACATTCTAGGAAAAGGACTTTGATATTCTGTTTCAGATTCATACCTACAGCATATATATATATATATATATATATATATATATATATATATATATATATATATATATATATATATATATATATATATATATATATATATATATATATATATATATATCATCACCCACCTTCTCTTCCCAAGACTGGGGGTAAGGTGCGCAACATGCACCGGAAGCAGAAAAGTAGTAGAAGAATATAATGCACGTCGAAAGAAAGGTCCTGCCATACCGCTCCCTTTATACCTTTTAGTGTGAACTCTTCGAAGTCAGAAAGTCCACACTTGAACTTCACGGGACCGTAACGGACCCTCACAATGGGATATGGTCAATGTAGGGTTAATTCCTTGAACCAGATAGGCACAACCATTCTCACTCACAAAACCCCACCATTCACTCCTACTTTGCATCTTTCTTCTCGCCTCTACCAAACTCATATTTCTCTCCTAAAAACATTCCTTTACTGACTCAATTCACTTTTTCTTCGGTCTCCCAGCCGGTCGATTCCCAGCACACTCACCACTATACATCTGCTTAACCAACTGACTGTCATCCATCCTTTCCACATGACCAAACCATCTCAACGTATTTTCATTTATTCTCTCATTTACTCTTTTCTTCACACCACACAACTCTCTAATACGTTTATTCCTCATTTTATCAATTCTTCTCACACCTAACACGCCACTATGATTGTCCATCTGAACATATTGTACTTTAGATCTATACATCTTATTTCTAACCATAGTTTTACAACTATACAGTAACAACATGCACTCATGTAAAACCCTAGCCTACTCAAAACTTAGTCCCTTTACATTCACAAAGGATTTAATTGCACCAGCCACCTTCCTGCCATTCACAATTTTCCTTCTTCCCTCTGCATCATCCGTTCCCTTTTTGTCCAACATATATCCTAAATATTTAAACTCAGACACTTGTTCCAGCTGCTCACCATCCAACATAACTTCACACCGAGGAGTGTCCTCACTCACAACCATAACCTTACTCTTATCTACGCTTACTTTCAAACTTCTCCTTTTACACACCCTGCCAAATCCTTCTACCAATCCTCTCAAACTCTCTTCAGATT
>JABUQX010128060.1:0-12500 GCA_015478945.1 Trachelipus rathkii
TGTCTGTATGTTAAATATATAACATTTTATTATTACTACTCATAATTGTATAATTACGAAATTCTTATTCATAAACATTAAATTAATTATACCTTAAATGGCATAGTAAATCAGTTAAAAAATAATTTCAATTTAATATGAAGGTGTTAACCTAACACTCCTAAAGGATTAGATATGGCTTTTATGTTTTACCTGTCTTATTATACTGCTTATATAACTTTCTGCTTTTACTGCTTAATAATCATATGTTTAAACTGCTTTAACTCCATATTTAAATTAAAATTACTATATACCTTAAAGCAGTAAAGCAGTAAAACAATAAGAAGGTGTTTACCTTATACACCTAAGGGGGGATTTCAGTAATAGCTTTTTGGTTTTACTGCTTTAACTGTTTAAATAAACTTTGTTGCTTCAAAGTTGGCTTTTTTGAATCGATATTTTTAACGCTGACTGTCAACAATTTCTTATCAAAATTACTATAATAATTTGGAGTGGATGCTTCTTTTTTAGCTGCGTGGAGAAAAGGGGGATGATAAGATATTGACATTATTATGTTTTACTGCTTTACTGCTTTATATACTTTCTGCTTTATAACTGCTTTATTTATACATTTTCCTTAGCTTATTACTGCTTTAACTTATAACTGCTTTACTTGCTTTAAATATACTTTCTGCATTTAACTGCTTTAAACTTTCTATTGATTTTACTGGATTTAGACGTACGATGGATGGTGATATTTTTAACATTTATTTTGGGTTTTTTGGATTTTTGTTTTCATACTTTTATCTTTATTTTTATTATTTATTTTTATATTTATTTTTTATTTGTTATTTTTTTTATTATTATCTATATTATTTTCATTATTTTATTTATTTTCTTTAATTATAATATAATACTTTAGTGTTATTTTACTTCCATAGCCTTATTGTTATTTATTATTTTAGTTAACACGATCATATACTATTGTACTTATTAACTACTACATTCACTTATGACACTTATTAATACACTATTCAACTATGATCCACTTATACATATTCACATTCACTTTATATGTTTCACAACTTACATTTAACCTTATAGGGGTCATACTACGTTATTTCTCTATATTTATCTTATTATAATTCGTACCAAACAACCTTACACGCTACTTACACTTTTATACATTACACATTCCTATAGACTACCTTTTATACCTACACATTCATAATGACACTTTACATTCTAGCCCATAGATCATACTTACATTTTAACAACTTATATACATTCTCAATCATACACACACACACACACATCATCACACACACACAACACCTCACATCACACACACACTAAACACTACACACACACTAACACACACTTATCACAAACTAACTCACATTTTTTATTATTTCACAGATTTTATACTCACAAACTCGGTCATGATCTTACTTACACTCACGCGAATCATTACTTATACCACGTTTTCTCACACACAGATATTCACCCACACATCTTCCATGATAATTCTATCTTACATCAATTATATATATTTCGTTATAATTTATTAAAACATTTTATAAGTTTATAAATTAAACTATATATAACGAACATTCTTATATTATCTCATTTCTATATTTCAATAAATTATATACTAAAATTATTTTCATAAGTTATTCTTAAAACTTCTATAATTAATCAATCAGTTATCTTTGAATCATAGAAATTTATTATATAACTGTTAATTATACTTTATTTTTGTTTTTATATTTATTTATACTTATCAAGATTTTATTAAAATAACTTTTAACTATAAAATTTTATGAAATTTTTATATATAAAAACTATATATTTTAATAAACGTACCCTTTATAAGCCAATATAATTCAGTAATCAGTAAGGTTAGCCCTAGCACCTTTCATCTACATCGTAGGTGTGGTCAGCATAGTCTATTGGGTGCCTTGTCGTTATTGGTTTGCTATGGGTTGGCTTTACGGGTCGTTTATGCTTTTACATCATCTTTAGGGCCATGTATAAGTATAGTTTATCATGGTTATTTTTTAGTAAGTACTTAATATTATTAATTTTTTTTCTTTACTCTGTTTTACTATACTATTCATATGTTTGTTGTTTATTTAAAATTTTCTAAGTTCTTTGAGTTTCAAATAACATTAACTTCATATCTTGATATCATTTTAATTTTTATTATTTTTCGCTTTTTTGCGATGCTACCTTTATATAATAAGATGTGTGTAGTTTGGTTTCGTATAGTTAGTTTGTTTATGAATTATTGGTTCTGTGGATTCTCATCTATTATCAGTCTATTAGGGTTATATATTTTTAATCTTACGTTTTATACATTGACATATTTTGCATATATCATTCGAAAGTAATATTTCACAAGGGGCAATCCTTTGCATCTCACTCTTATTAGTACGAGAGTTGACTCTGGGTCTCTAGTAATTGTGTTGAATATAACTAGGATTTAGTGCGTCTATATATTTTTTAGGATGAGAATGGACTTCTAGTGTTGTGATCATTGTCTTCGCTTGTGCAAGTGATGGTTAGATCCTATATTTTTGCTTTCAGTGTCACATTAATTTTTCACACTGACCTTTTTCTGTAAAATGTGGTGCAATAACTACACGTTAGGCCTAAATTTAGGCCTAAATTTAGGATAGCCTTTTTTGTATCCCAGGCTGATTTAAGCCTAATACCAGGTCAAAAGGTAATTCCAGTATAGACAAGAATCGAGAATCAATGTTATTATTATTTTATAAATATATTTCAAACTGAAACATGCTGGATCGGTAAGATCCATTGATCAGCAGGAAAGAAGGAAATGTTTACCTTTCTTGTGAGTGGACGGAGTAATCCTTTCTCTATATGACCTCGTATGTGATTGGTCGAGAATTATTTTATCGCTTTTTGGTCTTAGGTATGTAAAAACATGTTTTTTCATATCCTGAACCTTACCTGTGATTGAATGAAAATTATATTTGAGGATGCGTGTTTTAGACCCAAACTCATTTTAAAATCATACTCGTTTTAGCTGTTAAGCGGTGCACAAGTTCTCTGATTTGTAATAAAAGTGTTCTATTTTCACTAAGTGTATATCATGAATCACCTTAACAAGTATACCTCAATACAAGACATTATCCAGTGGGAAATCAAGATCCCGGAAGTAGGGTTTCATTCTTATATAAAAGAAACCCGATGGATTTGAATTTTTCAAGTGTGCCACCCAATCACCCTGTTATAATACAAAGCGTATTTTCATGAGTCCAGAATGAATTACTTTGTATATGTAACCACACTGAAGAGTGGCTTACAGAATACTTTAAACCAAGCGCAGCTTTAAACTGGACCGAAACAGTTATTAGCCTGTGCGAAGAAACCAGCGATAAGCAACTTACTCTAGCATTTTATAAACATCAAAACATAATCAGTTTGGAAGTTAGATTATGGGAAAGAAATAATGAAACAGCAGTATTTGAACCTACATCATTTGGATTCTACATTTCAGGCCTAGCGCAGATGAAATATATGTTAGAGGTACGTAAGCGAATGTTAATACAGATGAAGAAGACATTTGTGTTATCTAATTTACGTAACCGTAATTCATTACATGTTATACCAAGAATACTACGCATTTAAGAAAACCCTGATTGATGATCCTACGCACATCATCGATCGCTTCCTAAGTTCTATAGACGTACAGAAATTCATTTATCTACTTAGAAAACAATGGCAAGAAAGTATTTATGCAGGTGACCCCGAATGTAAATATACTATGATATCTGAACGGGAACTTTTTACGTATGTGTTAACTGAATGTATTAATGAGACACGAAACTATATCATCGATAATGATATAAATGATTGGTATATTTCTAATTATAGTAAAGTTTTTTTCCCTTATTTTTACTTTCTTAAATAAATATTTACATGTATGTTTCAGTTTGAAATATATTTAAAAAAATAAATAACATTGATTCTCGAATCTTGTCTATACTGGAATTACCTTTTGACCTGGTATGAGACTGGTCGAGAATTATTTTATCGCTTTTTTGGTTTTACGTATGTAAAAACATGTTTTTTTCATATCCTGAACCTGGGCTTCGTTTATTTAAACTCTTAACATACATGTAAATATTTATTTAAGAAAGTAAAAATAAGGATAATAAAAACTTTACTATATAATTAGAAATTTAATAATCATTATCTTTACGTAAATTTATATATATATATATATATATATATATATATATATATATATATATATATATATATATATAATATAATGATATAATATATATATAATATATATATATATTATTATATATATATATATAATATATATATATATATAATATAATATAAGGCCAAAAGTAAATATATACAAGAGTGTTAAATATATTTACAATGTTTTATATATAAAAGGTCTATACATTAAATATAATACAGAATATCAGTATAAAAACAAGCCCTACAAACTTCCAATACATTTTTGATGGCATAACTTTATGATCCTTCATAATCGGATTGCCATAAATCCTTGCGAGCCTGCCAATCATTTATATAAATATATATTGATATAGTTTCGTGTCTCGTTAATACATTCAGTTAACACATACGTAAAAAGATCTCTCTCAGATATCATAGTATATTTACATTCGGGGTCACCTGCATAAATACTTTCTTGCCATTGTTTTCTAAGTAGATAAATGAATTTCTGTACGTCTATAGAACTTAGGAAGCGATCGATGATGTGCGTAGGATCATCAATCAGGGTTTTCTTAAATGCGTACAGTCTTCTTGGTATAACAGTATGAATTACGGTTACGTAATAGAATAACACAAATGTTTTCTTCTTCCATCTGTAATTAACAATCGCTATCAACCTCTAACATGATATTCCATCTTGCGCTTAGGCCTGAAATGTAGAATCCATATGATGTAGGTCAAATCTGCTGATCATTATTTCTCTCCCATAATCTAACTTCCAAACTGATTATGTTTTGATGTTTATAAAATGCTAGAGTAAGTTGCTTATCGCTGGTTTCTTCGCACAGGCTAATAACTGTTTCGGTCCAGTTTAAAGCTGCGCTTGGTTTAAAGTATTCTGTAAGCCACTCTTCAGTGTGATTACATATACAAAGTAATTCATCTGGACTCACGAAAATACGCTTGGTATTATAACAGGGTGATTGGGTAGCACACTTGAAAAATTCAAATCCATCGGTTTTTCTTTTATATAAGAATGAAACCCTACTTCCTTTAAACTTGTATTTGAGCAGGTGTGTGTTTTATTATCTTTTAGGTATACTTGTTAAGGTGATTCATGATATACACTTAGTGAAAATAGAACACTTTTACAAAACAGAGAACTTGTGCACCGCTTAACAGCTAAAACGAGTATGATTTTAAAATGAGTTTTGGTCTAAAACACGCATCCTCAAATATAATTTTCATCCAATCACAGGTAAGGTTCAGGATATGAAAAAACATGTTTTTACATACGTAAAACCAAAAAAGCGATAAAATAATTCTCGACCAATCACATACGAGGTCATATAGAGATAAGGATTACTCCGTCCACTCACAAGAAAGGTAAACATTTCCTTCTTACCTGCTTAAAGGATCTTACCGATCCAGCATGTTTCAGTTTGAAATATATTTATAAAATAATAATAACATTGATTCTCGATTCTTGTCTATACTGGAATTACCTTTTGACCTGGTATTAGGCTTAAATCAGCCTGGAATACAAAAAGGCTTATCCTAAATTTAAGCCTAAATTTAGGCCTAACGTAGTTATTGCACCACATTTTACAGAAAAAGGTCAGTTTGAAATATATTTTGACCTGGAATTAGGCCTAAATCGCCCCGGGATACAAAAAGGATTATCCTAATTTTAAGGCCTAAAAGTAGTTATTCAACACAATTTTACAGAGAGAGGGTCAGTTTCGTAATCTGTAAGGAGTGCGGTTATGTTGTGTTGTTCCTCGTGATGGGAATTGGTCATTGTACAGAGATAATAATAATAATAATAATAAAAATCCGAATTATTTAAAAAACTTTGAAATATTTTTAGTTAACATCGAGCGAATAATATAAATGTAAGTGAATAATTGTTATTTTTAAAATAAAAAATATGATAAGATTTTAATAAATACATGTTATGTTAGCAGAGAAGAACTTATTTGTTATTTTTATACTTATTACATGGCTAAAGATGATGTAAAGCAGTAAGTCAATTAGAACAAAACGTGGCATAGCTTGGTGTAAGAGGGGTGCTAGGGGCTAACCTTAACTGATTTACTGATTTATTGCTTTAAGGTACGTAAAACATATGTTTTAATAAAATATCATAAAATTTTAGTAAAAGTTATTTTTAAACTTTGATAGTTATAAAATTTATGAAACAAAAGTATTAACAGTTAATAATAATTTCTTTGTTCAAAGATAATGAATTGATTTATAATAGAAGTTTTAAGAAACTTTGAAATAATTTTAGTTATATTTGATGAGTAATATAAATGTACGTGTTTAATTAAAACATAAAATGTTTTAATAAATTATACGATATATGTGTAAGTATCTGCGTGTGTAAGAAATCTGTGTGTGAAGTGTAAAGGTAAATCTGCGTGAGTGTAAGTAAATCTGTGTGAGTGTAAGTAAATCTGTGTGTGAGTGTGTTTGGTTTAAAAATTGGGTGTTTTGGTGAAAGGGGTGGTTTTTTTGGTTGAGTTGGGTTTGTTTTGTTCTGTGTTTTGAGTTGTTATTGGTGTGTGTGTGTGTTCTGTGTGTTGTGTGTGTGTGTAGTGTTCTAAATAATAATAACAATAGGCATGAAGTAAAATAACACTAAGTATAATAAGTTAAAAATAAAAATAAATAATAAATAATAAAATAATAAAAATAATAAAAATAATAAAAATAATAATAATAAATAAAAAGTATTAAACAAACAAAATACAAAAACATAAATTGTTAATGAAAATATGAGTTTAAAACAGTAAAACATTGAGTTTTAAGGCAGTAAAGCAGAAAAGTTAAAGGCGTAAAGCAGAAAGTTAAGCAGTAAAGCAGAAAGTTAAAGCAGTAAAGCAGAAGTTAAAGCAGTAAGCATAAAAACAAAAGCATACTAAATCCCCTTGGTGTTTAGGTAAACACCTCTATTGATTTACTGCTTTACTGCTTTAAGGTATGTAATTTTAATAAATATGTGAGTTAAAGCAGTAAAGCAGAAAGTTAAAGCAGTAAAGCAGAAAGTTAAAGCAGTAAAGCAGTAAAACAAAAGCATACTAATCCCTTAGGTGTTAGGTAACACCTCTATTGATTTACTGATTTACTGCTTTAAGGTATGTAATGTTAATGTTTTTAATAAAATTTCGTACAATTGTAGTCATTATTATGTGTAATACATATTTTTTTTCTTATATACAAATTTTTAAAAATTTATAAATTAAAAAGTATTAAGTAAAATATAAAAGATGTCTGTAATGAGTTACAGTTTTAGGTTCGCGAAAATGTTTTTAATAAAAATGTTTAAGTATGAAATAAAAATGAATGACTCATAGTATATTTGAAAAGAAATTCTTTGAAATGTTTAAGTATGAAATAAAAATGAATGACTCGTAGTATATATATATTTTTCATTCGTGCGGGGATATTGCGCCTGCGGGCGCACGCGGCGGGCGGGTAATATTGCGCCTGCGGGCGCACGCGGCGGGCGGGAACGCGGCGGGCGGGGACGCGGCGGGTCGCACCTGCGGGTGCGGGGTTGTCAGCCTTTGCGCGGAGGGCGCACGCTGCGCCCTGGTGGTTAGCTTATGATCTAGGGGAAGACATTAATATTAACTCTGTTCTTTAATGTAGGGTAGAGATGAGCCATCAAAGATGATTTCATCAAAGATGAATCATCAATATAGACGGTATCAAAGATGACGTCATCAAAGATGAACCTTCAAAGTTGAGGCATCAAAGTTGAGGCATTAATGCTGAGGCATCAAAGTTGAGGCATCAAAGTTGAGGCATCAAAATATCAAGTGTGTGAGTGTAAACGTAAGTGTATCTGTGTGTGGGTGTGAGTGTAAGTGTATATGGAGAGTGTAAGCGCTTATAAGTGTCATAGTGTGTATAAGTGTCATAGTGAATGTGTGTATAAGTGTCATAGTGTATGTGTGTAGGTGTGTGTGCAGGTAATATATATATATATATATATATATATATATATATATATATATATATATATATATATATATATATATATATATATATATATATATATATATATATATATATTATTATACGGCTAAAGGATAAGAAAAAGACTAACTCATAGTAGGAAGCATCCTAGCAGCTTGTAATATACACCAATCGAATCCTCATACCTTATAACCTAGGGGTAGACACCCATATTAGGGCTATTCGGGGCTCAGGGGAGGCTAGAAAAGGCTTGAAAAAAGTGGCACTCAGTTGGCACTATGTGGCACTCACTTGGCACTATGTGGCACTCATTGGCACTCATTGGCACTCCTTGGCACTCACTTGGCACTCACCTGGCACTCACCTGGCACTCATCTAATACTCATAGAACACTAATAGAACATCCCTAGATACTTCTTACGGTGATTTGGGAACCATCAAAGCCATCAAGTTAGCGTGGGTCAAAATTGACCCATGGTATCTGGCAAGGTCAAGGGCGAAATATCATGGTCAAACAAGGTAAAGACATCAAAAAAGGGCTAAGTCCCTAAAGGAAGGACAAAAAATTACCGTGGGTCAAAATTGACCCATGGAAGACCAAAGGGTTGGTCGTGTGTTTGTACGTGTGAATAAGTGTAAATGTAAGTTGCAATTCTATGGTGAATGTAAGTGTCATAGTGAATGTGTGTATAAGTGTAAGTGTGTGTGTGTGTGTGTGTGTGTGTGTGTGTGTGTGTGTGTGTGTAGGCGTTCAAGTTAGGATAGATCCCATACATACGTTTAAGTTAGGAACGAAATATGTGACGGGTGGGGCACGAGTGGCCAGAAAATTGGCGTGGGCCAAAATTGACCCATGGTATATGGCAAGGTCAAGGCCTAAATATCATGGTCAAACAAGGTTAAGACATCAAAAAAGGGCTAAACCCCTAAAGGAAGGACAATATAATTACCCGTGGGTCAAAAATTGACCTGAAGGAAAAAAATTATTACGTGGGTCAAAATTGACCCATGGTATCTGTCAAGCTTTGGAGCAAGGGGAAGGACAAAAAAGGTTAAGACATCAAAAAATAGGGCTAAGCCCCTAAATGAAGATCAAAAATTACCGTGGGCAAAAATTGACCCATGGTCGAAAAAATAGGGGGGCGTAAAATAGGGGGGCAATACGTACAACGGTTGCTTACGCAACCGTTTGGCGCAACCCTTCTTCGAAGGGTTGCCAAAAATTAGGGTTGCCAAAAAAATTAGGGTTGCCAAAAAATTAGGGTTGCCAAAAAATACCGTGGGCCAAAAATGACCCATGGAAGACCAAAGGGTTGGTCGAAAAAAAGGTAAAGGCCCAAAAAGGTCAAGGTCAGGTAAAAATTCGAGCTCAAAAAAGGTCGCGGTCAGAAAAGGTCGGTGAACTTCATTACCATTTTTGCGTCCAATATCCCCTCCCTACTACTTTATATATATTATATATATATATATATTATATATATATATATATATATATATAATATATATATATATTTCTATATATATATATAATATATATATATATATATATATATATATATATATATATATTATATATATATAGCTATATATATATATATATATATATTATAATATATATTATATATATATAATATATTATATATATATATAATATATTGTTACAACCTCTACTCAACATTAGGTCCTATTAAAACAGAAATATGAAAAAGAAAAGAACAATAATGCATATTACCTAGACATAATTGCTAAATAATTTAAATATACCTATCCCTATTTTATAGTACTATCTATGACACCCAGATCTCGGACCACCCATTCCAACCACTAATCCTAACTTTGTGCTTTCTTTTATATTGTCCTACTACAGTATATATATATATATATATATATATATATATATATATATATATATATATATATATATATATATATATATATATATATATATATATATATATATATATATATATATATATTTTATATATAATATATTATATATATTTATATATTAAATTAGTTATTTATAAATAATCATTATTATTTACATCATATTTTAACATTACTTAATCAATCAAGGACAAATTAATTTAAAATATGTAATATCTATCATATATAATATATAAAATATATATATATATATATATATAATATAATAATATATATATATAATATATATATAAATATATATAAATATTATTTTAATATTACTTATATAATATATATATATATATATATATAATAATATATATATATTATATTTCATTAAAGATAAAAATGAAATGTTGCTGGTGGAACCAGAGGAGGCCGAGGGTAGATGGAGGGAATACTACTCGGAACTATACAAAAAAGAGGAGGAGGGAGAGAGGAGGCGGATACGAGAGGATGACGCAGTGGATTTGGGGGAGGAGTTGCGACCGATAACACTGGAAGAGGTTAAAGATGGAATAAAACGGATGAAGAACGGGAAGAGCCCAGGTTGCGACGGACTGCCTGCAGAAGTATTTAAGGTATGAGAGGATGTGGTAAAATGGATGCTGAGATTGTTTAATGGTTTCTGGAGGGAGGAGAAAGTACCAAAGGACTGGAGTAGAGCCATAATATGCCCAATATTTAAGAAGGGGATAGGAGTGATTGTAACAACTATAGAGGAATATCCTTGCTTACGCATGCAAGTAAAGTATATGAGAGAATATTGAAAAAACGACTGAGAGAGATAGTGGAGAATAAACTAAACGAAGCACAGCATGTATTTAGACCAGGAAGAGGAACAATTGATCTGATTTTCAGCTTAAAGATGATAATTTCGAAAAACTGGGAGTGGGAAAGAGACATTTATGTATCTTTTATCGAGATCGAGAAAGCTTTTGACATGGTGCCTGGAGAAAAGCTGTTGGTAACCATAAGTGATCCATACTACGGAATAGACCGAAAGTTAATTAGGGTAATAGAAGGAATGTATATAATATAGGGAATGAAAGTTCTGTTAGAACTTCAAATGGGGTTTGGAGAGTGGTTTGAGGTGGATACGGGAGTTAGACAAGGCGGTGTGCTCTCACCATTATTTTTTGTCATGTATTTGGGTAAATGTATAAGAAGGATGGCGCTGGAGAAGAAAGAGGGAATGGCTATGGTATATGCGGATGATATAGCGATGGTGATGAGATATAAGGAGTCGTTACAAAGGGTGATTACAAGATGGTCGAAAGTGCTACGGGAAGAGGGGATGAGGATGAACAAAGAGTAGACAGAGGTGATGAAGACTTCGAGGGAGAGGGAGAGATGTGGGATGCGGGTGGATGGGGTCGTGTTGCAAGACACGGAAAGCTTTAGTTACCTGGGAGTGACTACGAACTCGAGGGGGAGATGACACGGGAGATCGAGGGGAAGATTGAGGGGAAGATCGAGAAATTCTCGAGAGGGGTGAGGCAGCTGTACTCGATATTGAGGAATAGGCATGTGCCGAGGAAGGTGAATGTGCTTATTTATACCACGATATTGAGACTGATGCTGATGTATGGAGCGGAGTCGTGGACTCTGACCACCAAAACCAGAAGTAGGATGGAGGCGGCAGAGATGAGGGTGTTAAGACTGATAATCGGAGACAGTAGATGGGAGAGGAGAAGAAGTGTGGAGATTAGGCGCTAGCTGGAGGTGGGATCTATTCTGGACCTGGTGGGAAAACAGCAGTTGAGATGGTACGGACATGTTAGAATGATGGGAGATGAGAGATACCCGGCAAAATGTTATGCTATACGTCCGGAGGGAAGAAGAAGACCAAGTGAAAGCCCAAGGAAGAGATGGGTGGATGGAGTTGCGGCAACTGCGATGAAGAGAGGACGAAATCTCGAACAGGTGGAGCAAGAGGATATGTACCGAGACAAGACGGCATGGACAGGCTTAGTGAATGACAGGGCATAGCCCTAATCTACGCGCCTGGTTATATATATATATATATATATATATATATATATATATCTACCTATTTTCGCAATATTATATATCTATATAACTTATATACATATATATATATATATATATATAACTGCTTATATATATTGTGTTACAAGTGGGAGATAAAATAGAAAATTCTGGTTCCAGTCGGAACTGAAAAATCTTGTTCCGGAACACCCCTAATATATATATATATATATATATATATATATATATATATATATAACCCAACCAACTACTATATATATATATACATACGCCGCCCAATAACTTATAACCAGTAACCAGCAACCGCCAGCCAGCTGCTCAGCTGCTGCGCCCAGTAATAGCTAACCACGCGCCAATACTTAGCCAGC
>JABUQX010128060.1:15000-17500 GCA_015478945.1 Trachelipus rathkii
CCGTAAAGCCGCGCTGGGTTATAACATACTATATATATATAATATATATATATATATATATATATATATATATATATATATATATATATATATATATATATATATATATAACATATATATATAGCATATATATATATATATATATATTGCCTTCCTTGGTGCTGCTGCTGCTGCTGCTGCTGCTGCCAAGAGGCGATTTTTGCGAACACCGGTGGAATAGCGTTATTCGTACCTCCTTCCGGGGCGTATTTGAAAAAGTCCGGTCGAGAACTTTGATTAAAACCTATCGTGTCGAAAAGGTAAACGGGTCTCTTATCATTACTGGTTATGAATTTCGCTAGCTCGATCCAATCGAATGCCAGACCCCCGAAGCCGTGAATTACGACCACGGGCGTTTTATCGTTAACGTCCCCGTTAAAAATTAAAGTGAAAATTTTGTTACTAGTCTCGGATCCCGTGACGACTTTTCCTATATCGACGAATTTGCTCTCGTGAGAAATTGTTAATTGGGCGAGGAATCTTTTTGAAGACTTTCTCAATAAAAGCGGGATGGAGGGGAACCATTTTCGCCATAAGCATTTTCGAATCAAACAGGATTCGCGCGCGCCCTGATAAAGTTGTTTCGCTTTTCTTTGCTTCGAAAGTCTTTTTCGTATTTTTCGTAATCTTTGGTCTTCGGTCGATAAAATCTTCTCTTTGGGCTTTTTACGCTTCATAACTCAACTCCGAGTTTAAAGGGAATAGGATTACGACACTGGCAAAAGAATATATATATATTTATATATATATATATATATATATATATATATATATATATATATATATATATTCTTGTATTTGCATATCCTTCTCTTTTGTTTTTGTAGATATTTGTATTTATATTAATATATTAATATTATATATTATATATATATATATATATATATTATATATATATATATATCATTTATAAGGTGTATCATATGTCGATACTTATTTAAATATAATATAGATAAATCAAGTTATTAATATATATTATAGTAATTATATATTATATATAATATATTATATATATATATATATAATATATATATATACTATATATATAATATATTAGTTATATCTATAAATATATACATATAATATATATTATATTATATATATATTATATATATATATATATATATATATACTCTATATATATATATTAATATTATATTATTTTTATATTAATATTATTATTATAATATATATTATATATAATTCAATATATATATATATATATAATATTATATATCTATATATATTAATAATATATAATATATTAATATATCATATATAATATATATATATATAATATATATATATATATAATATATATATTTATTATTATATAATTATTAATATGGTTGTATTATATATATATATTTAATTTATTAATATTAATAATTATATATATATTATATATATATATATACTAGATTATATATTATAATATATAAATATCCTCACTATATATAAAATATATAGTACATATATATTAAATAATAAGCCTGAGTGATAAAAGTAAGATACGTAATAGAGTATAAGTAGAGGAAGAATTTGAAATAGTGGTATAGAAGTTATATATTTATTTATATAAAATATTCAATACTATATATAGATATATATATATATATATATATATATATCGATAGTTTTATTCTTACTTAATATATATATATAGCGTATATCTACCTATATATATTATATATATATATATATATATATATATATATATTACTATACTTAATATAATTTATATGTAAATATCAAAGCCATGCAAATTTTATATTTTGCAATATTCTACATATAGACTAATCTATATTATATGAAAAGTAACTAGTAACTAAATATTAGGCAATCATATATATACATATATATATATATATATATATATATATTTATAGCATTTTATTATCGATATATATATAGCTCACTATATATATATATATATTACATATATATACAATAATATAAAACGTTTTCAGCCATTATCATCATCATCCACCTCTTTTCCCCAGATTAGGGGTTATGGTTGCGTCGCAATAAGCACCAGAAATAGAAAAGTAGTAGACAGCATGAACGCAAGTCGCAAAAGAACAGCCCCACCCTTCCGTTCCTTTTATACCCATCAGTTAGAAAACGTCTTAGTGAGAAAAATTGTCCTTAGGGGTTTCACGAGAATGCGACGAACCCTCACTGTGGTATCTCGTCAATGTGGGGTTCGTCCCCTGGAACAGGCAAAGAACCATACCGCACTCACAAAACCCCGCAATCACCCCTATTTTGCATCTTTCTTCTCCCCTCTGCTAGGCTCGGATTCCTCTTTTTTACTGACTCAATCCATTTTTTTTCGTTCGTCTAGCCGGCCAATTCCCATCACACTCACCACTATACATCCACTGTACCAACCGACTATCATCTATCCTTTCCATGTGACCAAACCATCTCAATGTTTTCTCGTTTATTCTCTCGTTTA
>JABUQX010128060.1:22500-34031 GCA_015478945.1 Trachelipus rathkii
ATATTATTATTATTATTTATTGATTATTATTATTCATTATTATTATTATTATTATTATTAAACTTCATTATTCTAGTTGTAGTAGTATTAGTTGCTTGTATGGTTAGTAGTGGCTGTTAGAATATTGCATTGGTGTTGTTTAATATTACTTATTTTTTTTTTTTTTGTAATTCATTCTTAGCACTCATTAATAAGAGACTGAAGTAAAGTTCATAAATATACCTGGTACTCGTTTAGGTTTCTTAATAAATAGGTAGATTTTTAGAAAGCTAAATTTTAGGCAAGTGTTGACATAACTCGACAATGGCTTTGTCAAATATTAATAACAGAAATCAATGTTGAAATTAGGGAATCACTGTTTTGTAACTATGATAAAAATAACTAATCATATTTTCTGCAAAATTTGCTGATAGTTTTACCTGTTGATATTCTCCAATCTATAAAATTTGTTTTGGCGGGAAGCCGTAGTGATTCATTTCGACAGCTCGGTTATGAGATAGATACACTCCAGTGGTTATCCACGCTAGAGCTTCGTGGGTGTTGGAGCGACTGCCTAGAAGTCTCTCTTTATAAATTCTGGTTTATATCAATAAAACAAGGTCTTCCATCATTCTATAACGATAACAACTTCCCCCCCAGTGGGTCATCTATCCTCGGATACGCATTTATTAGTTTATTCGAATCACTTTGGGGAAATTCTGGAGTTAATTCGAATTTTTTTGGGAAAGATCAGTAGTTTATATAATTCAAATTTCCTTGGGATTGGTCAGCAATTACGTAGTTCGATTTTCTTTTGGAAATGTCAATAGTTAATTCGATTTCCTTGGAAAAGAATTGGTCAGGCCAATGTTTCGAATTTCTTTCGATTATTCGTTGATTCGATCAATTCCGGGACATTTTTAGCTGTATTTGAAATATAAATTAATCGAAGAAAACTTTAGTAAGAAGTTTATTTTAGATTAACCAAATATTACATTGGATCACTTTTTGTGTAACATAAGATAATAAAAAGTTTATTGTAAAAGAAAATGTAAAGATAAATTAGTGAATATGATGAATGTTGATAAAAGAGTAATAATGGTGGTAAATATAGTAGTGAATATTGAATAATAATGTTTTAAGAGAAGTGGCGAATGAAGTAAATATCTTCATGTACTGAATGACACCTTGATTTGATTGCAACTTCGAACACAGAACTGTAAAAATAAGTTCAGTAACTGTTTTTATTTTATTCCTTACAAAGTTTTGGCCCCTTTCCAATTTTAACTATATTAGGTAGATTCATACAATATTACTCAGCTACAGAGCTATCAAAAACAATCCAATAACTACATCATTTTATCCCTTACCTCCTTAAAAATTTTGACCTTTTTAAAATTAACTCAACAGTAATTGAACCAACAATATACTATTTCTCAAGATTTCTCATTTTACGAAGGTCGCTTTGAATTAAAGGGGGGAAAAAAATCTCAAAAATTCAGTTAACCTTATATGGCATTTAAACAGAATTCTCACAAATTGCAAGAGAAATTCTACATGTAATATAATGTCATTTTATTAATGATATTTCCCAAATAAATCCTTATTAACATAATAACAGGGAAATGCATGACCTTAAATCAAGTGATCTTACAATACTTCCTAATTAAAGATTAGAATCTAAATACACTGTTTACAGAAGAACTTTGGAAAGTAGAATTTTCTTTCTCGGCCCATATTTAATCAAATACCTTATATACATAACTATCATATATATATAAATAATATATATATATAATATATATATACCCATATAATTGAATATTAGTACTTATTCTCTATATAATATATATATATATCATATATATTATTTGGATGTTCCGTAATAGTTAGGATAGTCAATTATGATTAACATAGATAATTAAGAATATGCCTACTATTAATATATACTATACTAAATAGCATGATAGGTACTAAAGTAGCAGTTTTCATTAATTATATTATATATAAACGGATTATTTAGACTTTGTCAGGTAGTATGAATAACTAACGGGATACCATTAACTTAATCTAGATAAGTATAGTACTGCAACTACATCTATAATATGACACGATATCATACTAACCTTATATAAGTAGGATAGTATAGGTATAGTTTTATTTATGGTAATATTAATAATAATTTCTAGTATTATAACTTCAAGTATCTCAACACAGTTCCATACTTTATATATAATCATATATATATTATATATTTATATATATATTATATATAACGTATATTGCAGATGTGTGCATACCTCTAATTATTTAATTATCAAAACTAACAAAATTTTACGTACCCTCCTGTATTTTTTCTTGCAATAACTAATATTTTTCCTGAATAAAGAGAGTAAACTCTTTAATATACTTTTAAATTCTTAATTTTTAACATTCTATTTATGTTGTCTCTTTTGTTATTGGTTCTATTAAAAGTTTTATTTGGTTTTCAAATTGTTTTAGCATATTGTTTATAAGAAAAATTTATGAGACACCTACTATAAATAAAGTTCTTTAGGATCTCATATCTTACATTATAGCTTTCAATAGTGAGGAGGTAAATTATTTCCTCTAAAAATAACTTTATCTTCATCAAATATCATATAGAATATAAATATTATATATATATATATTATGAAGATGAATATATAGTATCATGTTTTTAAGGTTATATATATTTACCCCTATTTAACTGAATAGAGAGCCCATTACTAAATATTATCTTAATTTGGACCTAAATATCTCACTATATATAATATGATATATCCATATTACTATTATATATATAACTAATAACAAATAATATATAAGAATATTACTTAAGAAGCCATATACTCACGATATAATATATACCTTAATAATATATATATAATATATACTATAATATATATATATATTATATATATATATATTCCTCCGTTAGATATTACTACATTTATAGTTTTATTTCTATTTATAATAGGTGTATGTTAAAATGTTAAGATAAGATTTCGAAAATTTACCTCTATATATTATAGATATATATATTTATATATACTACTTATATATCTATTATATATATTATATCACCAAACCAGTATATATATAATATATAACTATATCATAATATATTATTATATATAATCATATATCAATATCATACTAATACCGTTACTATTATTATATAGCTATATAGCTATTATGTATTATACAGTGTTATATTATATATAGTTAACCTATATATGTCAAATATAATATATATATAGGTGGAGTGACAGGTTAGATTTATATGATCAATTTATCAATTTCTATTTTTATATAGTACTTTTAGAGTATAATTTATATATAAGAAATATATATATATATATGTTATACTATATATATTATATAATACTATACTATAGACATATAATATATTTAATATCAAAGTATACATAGTTGGTTATTTACGTATATATTTTTAGTACATATATAGACGCAGATAGCAAATTTAGCAAAAGGCTTTCTAATATATACCTATATCGTACCTTGCGTGATACGGATGAAAAGGTTGCCGTAAGGAGGAAAATGACAAGCCTTAAGCTTATGATAAGGTTACGGTAAGATTTGCTAGTTTACGCCGGAACAGGTGGTTTGTAAGCTTACTTTGTAAGGTTGCTTTAACCGTGCTTCAATAAGCTTACCGTAAGGTGTCCAATGTGATACGGATGAAAAGGTTGCCGTAAGGTGGTAAATGACAAGCCTTAAGCTTATGATAAGGTTACGGTAAGATTTGCTAGTTGACACCGGAACAGGTGGTTTGTAAGGGTAAATGGCTCAATCATTCGGCAAGGATGGCTAAACAAAGAAACACAGACTAGAAAAAGAACTAGTTTTTTTTGCAATTCCCGTGTAAAGCATCTTTAGTAATTTCTTATGAGGAAATTGAAAATTTTAGGTAGACGTGTGTATGGTTGTAAGTGAGTTTTGTATTGTAATTCATCTGCAAACCAAATTTTGGATGGATGGTTTATTTCCTACAATCATCCATTGACACATGGGTTCATCTATATGATTACAAGCAAACTCTGTCTTTACAATTCACACGTCAAATAGCACTAAAAAATTGTCAATTTCTAACAGTAATTAACTGAGGAGAGTGAACTTACAACGGGAGTAATAGCAAAAACAAGATGACTCGTGGTTCTTATATGTCTAGTTACTGTTTTTTTCATTATGTAAATTTTTTTTCTGGGAAGATGGCTAACACTTGACCAAGGTGAGTATTCTTTTGGGTAAGTTTTTTTTCTATAAGGGTCATATACTGGGGACAGGTACTATCACAAGAGATATAGCTTAGTCTAGTACGAGTTTTCAGATTTTGGTCGTCTCACTATCTTTTGTTGGCGTGGTTAATTTTGGTCATATGAGTGGCATGATTTAACATTGAGAATTTGGCCAAAATTTTAAAAATAATTATTTT
Organism: Trachelipus rathkii; assembly: GCA_015478945.1. Lineage (NCBI taxonomy): Eukaryota > Metazoa > Arthropoda > Malacostraca > Isopoda > Trachelipodidae > Trachelipus > Trachelipus rathkii. The sequence continues at coordinate 26,960 of JABUQX010128060.1, forward strand.
CTTAATATAGGCCTATAAAATCAAAAACCTGAGCAACAGGAAAATTGATGTGTGGGATGAGTCTTGTTACTTTATTTGGATCTTGTTCCAACGAGAATATCATTGTCATTTATAAAAAACACATGAATGGGTGTAAACCAATACACTGATTAGAATATAGAGGTATAATAAATAAGGTAATGAAAGTTTTAACAAGGTGTGTTTACTTATATGTAAAATAATACTAAATATCATCAATAAAGTGATGGTTATTTTATGGCCAAGGAATAGTAAGTCATGAAGTGATCACATAGCTAAAATACATAGTACTTATGAGTATATCATATAGTATATAGATAAATATTCCTCAAGGAATTCTAAAAGTGGAAATCCTTATTATTTACAATAAACATAGTATAATAGTATTAGTAATAGGATTAATATATAGGAAGAGGGTAGTAATAAGTATAGTATAATACCATAGTATAACATACTATGATATGACAATAAAATAAATTTATCACTGGAAAATCATGTACTTGTCACAATAATCAGAAGACGCACACTAGACCGGATATAAGATCAGATCTTTGTAATACGTAAGCTAATTTCTTGTTACACAAAAGAATAATCAAAAGGAAGCGGATTAGAACGGGAGAGCGTGAATAGCTCACCTTACAATTAATAAAGATTTACTATCGCAGTTGAAAATCTCTCATCATCAGCATCAAATACAACAAAAGAAGCTTGAATCGATCGGGGTCTAGCTATAGTGTGAGAATAACTACTGTTCCGCAAGATTTTCTGCGTGTTTTTATCCTATCTTTTTCTTTTTTCTCTCATTTTAATAATGTTTTAGATTGTAGTTAGGGACTGATTTCGGGAGGAGCAATTACCTACAAAAACTACTAATTATAATAGCTAGAAAATCCCGAACGATGGTGCAACACAACACTCCACCTTCAGGAGAGGAAGAGAGGAAAGGCATACATTTTTCATATATACTTAACTTAATTACATATTACTGTTTTTGCCGCCTTCAAATAAAGTCAATTATTAAATTGTATATTTCTATTCTATTTTAAAATTTGAAAATAAAAAAAAGTATTAACAGTAACCTTTTCGTTAAGTACAATATTTAATCTATTAGACATGTGCAACGGTGCCTATCCATATGAATTAATTTTGTGTTGGCATCTTGTGAAGGCAGCCTCTACTGTGAAATTTTCTTCCTTCTCTAGCTCTCTGTTGTATATCTAAGATATTTCGTCAAAAGTCAACGTATTCATACCTATATATACCTATTACTATCAACTATATTTATTATATATAGCGTAGCCTCAGCTTCTATAATGAAGTATTGATTTATATCAATTATATAATAATATTGATCTTTATATATATATATTATTTAATATATATATATATATATATATATATATTTATTATTTATTTTTTTTTTGAGTCACAGTGTACAGGACCACCACGGCTCACAAAGCCGGCCCACACTGGGTTTGAAAGTATAATTCTAACACATGGACGGGGTTCCTGGAGCCATTTACGATATTTCAAACACTCAAAAGAGAGATTTGAATAGAGAAAAGTGAAATATTTCAGTTCAATATTAAAAAAGAATAAACGAAACATAAACAAAAGTACTCTCCTTGTCATTATAAACAGAAGTCCCTAGTATTACATAAAGGAGAAGATACAATATTTAGTGGAGAGAAATTTCAAACTTCTTGTAAGAAACAGCAGAAAATTCAGAGTTTCTACTAAAAAAGATGGAAAGAGTTCCCTGAAAATAGAAGATATGGATAATGAATCATTTATGGGATAGGTGGTTATGGATCCAGGTAAGTAGGAAAAGTGACGGTCAGCACTGCAATTTACGAAGTCCAGTCTGGGAACACATCAAAAAGGTAAAGAGGAATAGTGGGTCTCATCAATGAAGATATGCCGAAACAGATTGCGGGTATGACTTCGACAAAGAGCTTGTAGTCAATGGGAGGTTGGGCTTCCAAGTCAGGACAATGTTTTTATTACGATTACAATAATTAAGATGTGGAAACATAGGTTTAAGACGTTGACATTCTAAGTTATCACCTTTCTTAGATGTAAGCGTTTTCGTCGGTTGGGAGGAAGACCACCTCCCCGAATGCATCGGGCTTTATAGTTTTTCTAGAGTTTGTGTCGCTAGCCTCTTTTCTGCATCATTTCGTGAGATTCCTACGACTCTTTTGGCTAATAAGATAGAAAATCTGTTGTAGAAGAGCAAGGATAGGTAATAGGTTGATGGAAAAGGGTAAACGCATTAGGGTGAATGGCATCCGGGTGAGATAGCAATGGAAGCATCCGAAGAATGAGGAGAGTAGGACAAACAGTATTGTAGGCCTCTCTTGCTCGAGCAGATCTTCCTCTGCCACGTTACCTTCTACATGGAAGGGGGTCCAACATAAAATAAATTTTGTTTTCCCCGTCGGTCGAGCAGCAGGGAAAACGAGAGACAACCTATGGAGTGTCCTCGGCTGAAAGGAGCTCTCTTTAAGCTAGGAAGGATAGGCCTAGCAAGCACTTCCCGAAATAAACTGCTTGCAAGAACTCAAGCGCGAGCCTCGGAAAGCCGGACAGAACTTTACACGACGACTTAGGTGAGATTTACAGACTAGGAATCAGAAAACACTTTCAAGGTTGTAGGTGTTAGCCACGATAAATGTGGGTACCTACTGAGAGATAAAGAGGAGGAATAATAGATATCATTATATCGAAACAAAGGAAGATAGATAGTGTTGGAGATCTTTGGGCGAAGATTGAGAGTCAGAGGGGGTTGTGAGGAGGTTAAAGAGATGGGGAGAAGGATTTGTTCCTGATAGTAACTAGTGGGGTGAGAGAAGGACATAGAGAAAGGGCATATGAATGTTTTGGAAATTTTCATTGTGAGGACCCAAGAAATGGTCGACAATAGTATATCGAGCGTGAAAATTTATAAACGAAGGCTCTGATGAGATATGCGATATATTAAGAAGATTGGCCGGATTAAGGTATATAAGAATAATTCGGAAGGTATTTGCCATAAGCGCAACAGGAGCGAACTACGCGGGAGGAGAGGAAAGAGGCTAGCATTCTATGGACTTGGTGGGAGTTGGAGGAAGAGGGTGGGGTGTTGGGAGGAGGGAAGACGCAGTTGCCTGTTTCGATGAGGGCAGGTGATGTTGCGAACTGCTAGAGGTACGCAGGGAAGAGAGAATGCGCAGAGCAGTATTGGGAACCATTTCGAGAGGATACAAGAAACATGGAGAGAGAGGGCTGTTGCATCGTGATTTTTTTATGTAGATATAAGTAAACGACCCTACAAAAAACAAAGATGTAATTGCACCGTTTTTTCAAGCCATAGAGAGTCATGCACAATCTTTTTACGAAGGTTAGAGTGGAATCAAGGGTTATCGCAACAATTTCGATCACAAAATCGGTGATAGACTTTCATTGATAAAGTCCCTCCGATAAAGAGATGGTAAAGAATGTAAAGTGGATCCCAGGGAGTGTGCCAAATCTGGATGGCGGATACATAGACCTGGTGGTTAGAGCAAACTATTGAAGTATCACAGAGAGGAAGGTTAGGAGTAAATGAGCTCAAGAAGAGGGAAGTATCAGGGGAACACAGTTGGAAGAATAAGAACGACACAAATTTATGACTTACGGGAAAATGCAGGAAACCCTACATGAAATAGGAGAGAGGAAATACCGAGACTTCCGCAGCGAGTTGATCATCCAAGGTAGAGGTGGCAGAGAAAACTCTTGGTTAAGGGAACAGTTCGTCAGATTCCCAGATGGTCTGCGAGGGTACTGAGGAGTAAGGAGAGATTCAGGCACAATGGTGGAACGAGGAAAGTGAAAAAGCAATTACAAGAAAAAACAGCGGAAAAATGAAGGGGGAGTGGCTGAAACAGAAAGACTCAGAGGAAGCGGCAGCAAGAGAGGAATAATGTGAAGCAAGGAGGCAAGGAATGAGGTTAGAATTTCCAGAGATATAAAGATGGCGAGGGCCGCAAAAAAAAGATGGAGCACGGAGAATAGGAACAGGAAGAAACTAACCGAAGTTGTCTCGGCGAGCGGAAGAAAAAAGCTATTTAAGATGGCGAAGGCGTTTAGAAAACCAAAAACCCGAGAACCATACGAACTGGGGTAAAAGATAGAAACTCATTTAATCTAATATTTCTTCAATACACACAGCTCTCTAAATAACGGCGATTCAATCAGGAGGGTTTCCTTCATTTTATGTCAATATACTTTTCACACGTAACACAGACAGCCTACTCAACCTTTTAATGTACATGGTGGCCGAGTACGAAAGAGTTCAAGGTCTCTAAACTATACTATTATATATAAGTTTTATTATATAATACACACTTCTTCTATAATATAAATAGTAAGTATATATATTATATATGAGCTCAATATAACTAAAAAGATGGTTTTATTTACTAATGATATATATATATACTATAGTTATACAATATATATATATATATATATAATATATACCTATTACTACTAATTAATATTATATATATATATATATAATCAAGGGGCATATCATAGGCGTAAGGTAGTGTCAGGTGCAGTGCCTACCACAGATTGAGTGTGGTTCATATTGTAGAGTCTTTTTGATAAAATAAAATTAAAATGGTAAAGTTAACTAAACTAATTTAGAGTGTGTTTATTTGAAGAGATGAAAAAAAAGAAAACTGAATTTATAAAATAAAATTAACCGAAGAAGCAAGCACTAACGATTCTAAAGCAATGGTTAGGAATTAATCACTTAATAACTAAAATTGATATATGGAAATAATTATAGATTCTTCCCTACTCATGATTCGTTAAGACGTAAATTGTTAAGCTATCGGCGTAAGAGTTTTTGTCATTATTTTTCATATAATAATATATTAGCGCGTCAGGCAGAGACTTATCTACCCTTGCTGTATGAACATGAAGTAATTTTAATCGAATTATCTTACGGGAGAGGGGATACACGATTTTTTCGTTCTAGGAAAGTTAGGTTTGAGCTCAGATAGTTGTCCGAAAAAGTACGAATGAAAATTAAATGCAGAGGGGAGAAATAAGAAATTTGTGAATCTTGCTCTCCTTGCATCGGTCATCACCTCCATCTCAGCTCTTTTCTCCATCACATCTCTCTCACTCGCTTCTTTTTTTATGCATTACTCGTCCTTCTTCATCTCCTCTTACTCGGTCTCCCAGGTTTTCGCCGATCTTCCGGTCTCTCCCGTGCGACTCACCTTTGGCGTAAGGTTAAACATCAGTTTTAAAACTGTCCCGGTCATAAGTTTAAGTTCCATCTCAGCATATCTTTCAAAATTTCTGCCTATTTCTTTTTCTCGGGACTCCCTCTGTTTTGAGTTCAGTCCCTCTCTCCTCCTACGATTCTCCGACATTCTCTTCTTTCTCATCGTTTCGACTCTCTCTCTCTCTCCTCGTCTTTTTCTTTTTTAAGTATTCTGGCGTTCATGACCATTCTCTTTGAAACATCAAACTGTTCCATTATCTTGTACTGCTGCTCTCTTTATCAATCAAGTAAGGTCCTCATACGACATCACAGTTCTTTCTCTCCCTCCTCTCCTCTCTCTCTCTCACCTCTCTTCTCTTCTCTCCTCCTCCTCTCTCTATATATATATATATATATAATATATTTATATATATAATATATATATATAATATATATATATATATATATTATATACTAAATAAAAATATTATAATATGTTTTGGACTTGGCCTAGAGCTATGCTTCACATTCGTCATTGTCTGATGAAAACATTGAAAAATAAAAACTTCAGATTTTTATTGGTTACACAATAGTAGTCAAAAAGTTTAACTAGTTTTAAGAAAATTTTACCTTTCATTATAATTTTAATTTTAAAATAAAAGTTTAACTAACATTAAAATGAAAATTAACTTGTATCACTAAATGAATTTATTTTTTAGAATATTGAAAATTGGGTTCGAGGATCCACATGCCAGAATATTAGACTAATGACATGTCCCAATCGTATTTGGGCGAAGTTATCACAAAAATGTTACCAAGCCATAAATTGTACAGTTATATATCATTGAAAACCTATTAAGCGATCCCACTTCATTGACTCCCAACTTCCCCTACTCACCTGCGATCTTTTCAAAACTTAGCATGCATGAGCCAGTCACTTACAGCCTCCCTTACTTCTGCCTCTTTTGTCGAATTGAAAGTTTGAATGCAAATCTCTGAAAATGTACAAACATCGAGTAAGAAAATGAAGTTGTATTTCGAACAAGTTTAAGTAACACAAACACAAAACTGACAAGCAAAGATGCTGCTGCTACTGGATTACATAAAATACAAAATGTAAGAAGGAAGGCTTCTTAGTAAAAGACTATACATGGAAACCATGGTTTGCAAACCTTATTTAGAAAACTTAGGGCATTTTCAAGAACAAGGAAATAACGTAAATACTTTCTACAGTTTATAAATTGAAAAATTAATTTAAAAAAAAAATAAAAAATAACGCGTTCGTAAAATTCAAGATTGAAATAAAAAAAAGTAAAATACAACTATGGCTTTTTCAAGGATGTCTGTGTACGCATTTTCGATACTCTTTCATAGATTCATTCTAAAGAATTTAGAAATACTTACCTAAAATTAATTTGTAAATCTCAGTCTTTTCGAATGACTGTTTTAACATTCCGTTTTTGAATACTTTTCCTGTTAAGGAATATTATAAAAAAGACCACATGGGTCAAAAGTATTTTTTTTCCGAAGAATATTTTTGCATGCAAGACCTTTCGAATCTCTTCCTCCAAAGGTTATCAGTATTTTCATCTGAATAAAAGAAATAATAACAATAATAAAATAATAATAATAATATAATAATATTAGTAATAGACTTTAATAATAATACATAATAATATTATAATAATAATAATAATAATATATAATATTCTTCATGTTCTGTTTAATTTATATATCCCCAAGACTGGAAAGTAAAGGTTGTGCGTGACAAGCATCGAAAAGAAAAAGCCAGTAGAAGACATATGACAAAAA
>JABUQX010128061.1:0-10000 GCA_015478945.1 Trachelipus rathkii
CATTGTGCTTCGTTCGGTCCCTCGTGCGGGTGTTTTAACCGTTTCGCATTTATGCGTGAAACGCTTTCGCGTTTTCGTGCGCCGCTTCAGCTTTAGAGTCAATAAACCTTTAAATTTTACAATACTAGTTAATTCACAGAACTTATTTTTATGTTATGTTTACACAAAATGATGCTCGAAATATCACTTGAATCAATAGATCAATAGATCATGGATGGATGGGAGGGGTGGGGCGAGGTGATTTGCATTTACTGTTTTGGTTTCATATGCAAGGTAAAAACAATGTTTTTTACATAAAAGAATAAATTTTTTAGTAAAAACAAAAATTATTTAAACAAATAAAATAAAAATAAAAAAAAAGTTTGAAAAATAAATTTACATAAATAAAAAAATAAAGTTTTCAAGCAAAATAATATTTTTAACAAAAATAAATAAAATGAAAAATAAATAAAATAATAAAAATTTAAAAATAAATAAAAATTAAACAAAATATAAATGTAAAATGAAACTTAAAAAATAAATAGTTTGAAAAATATATTTAAATAAGTAAAATTAAAATAAATTAAAAAAAGTTTTTAAAACAAAATAATTTTTAAAAAATAAATAAAATTAAAAATAAATATAAAATAATAAATATTTAAAAATAAATAAAACTTAAAATAAAAAAAATTAAACAAAGTTTAAATGTAAAATGAAACATAAAAAATAAAATTTGAAAAATAAATCTAAATAAGTAAAATTAAAATGAAAAAAGTTATATAAAATAAAATAATTTTTAAAAAAATAAATAATTAAACAAATTTGACGAAATAAGATAAAACTTTGTAAAAATTAAAAATTCAAAATAAACAAAAATTAAACACAAACTATAAATGTAAAAATGAAACTTGTAAAAATAAAAATAGCAAACAATAAATACTTGTATATATATATTATATATATATATACACTTATCTACCTGCTTATATACTTATATATATATACTATAATAACTATATATATATATATATGTATATATATCTTTATATACTTAATAACCCATACATATATTCTATATTTATATATTGTCATATTTTTGAAGTTATAATTCGGTAGGAAGTTATATATATATATATATATATATATATATATATATATATATATATATATATATATATATATATATATATATCTTTCTCTATATATATATATATATATATATATATATATATATATATATATATATATATATATATATATATATATATATATATATATATATATATATATATATATGTATTTTTATATATATATATATAACCACTCATACTAACTTCTTTCTTTCATATATATATATATATATATATATATATATATATATGAGATATATAGAGAGAGAGAGAGAGAGAGAGAGAGAGAGACTTTCACATTTGCAAATTCATTCGTATGCTTTTCACGGGAAGTTAGGGAAATTTTCGTATCTTTTCGCTCGTACAGCAATGTATATGATGCCTGGCCTGGCCCTCTAAGCCTGTTATATGAAATATGAATATCTATATACGCCCATAGATTAGAATTTTACTCTTAAGAACAGAGTATGAAGGAAAATTTCCAAATGAATTTAATTATTATAATTGTTATTACTAAACTAGTTGTTTTTCTTTAAATTTATTTTATAAATCAGTTTCTTTTTTTCACTTTCATATAAAATGTTAATAATTTAGTTAACTTTACAATTTAATTTATTATATTAAAAAGACTCAAAAATATTGGGTAGGAGCTACCTACCCTGCTGCCTAAAAACTTTGAAATATATGTTTATATATATATATCTATATATATATATATATATATACTATATATATATATATATATATATATATATATATATATATATATATATATATATATATATATATATGTTTCAACTTAGGAAAAAAATATATATTTTAGTAGACGTTTATAAAAAGAAAACGGAATTTGAATATATAAATGTCGGTTTTCAACCTTTAGAAAACGGGTTATTTTTGTAAGATGCAATGCAAATGACGACCTGTACATATTAGAACAGAATCAGTCATGTGAACAGTAATGATATTGTATTATTAAACGAATGTTTACTAACTCGGCACCGCACCAGCTCTTGCACCGGTGCAAGCTATGGCTCATTTGGTCCTACACCTGAGACTTATCTCATCCCTTCTTCATCCATCCTCCTTCCTCCTTCTTCTGTTTTGCACTCTGCGAATTTTTTCTTTTTTTATTTAAGTTGGGGATCCACTCCGGAGGGGAGGTTCCCAAACATATATTAGGAACATGAAACCTTCATATTCAGGTTCTATGGTCTTAGAAACATATATATTGATACCAATATGGGGCTAAACGCTTGTTTACTAACTCAGCACCGCACCGGCTGCAGCACCGGTGCCGGCTACGGATCATTTGCTCCGACACATGAGACTTTTCTCATCCCTTCCTCATTCTTCCTTCCTCCATTGTCTTCTGTTTTGCACTCTGTGCATTTCTTCTTCTTTTATTTCAGTTGTGGACCCCCCCTCTGGAAGGGGCCCAGACACTCTTTACGAACTTGTAACCCTCATATTCAAGTTCTACGACCTTATAAACATATATTTTGATACCAATATGGGTCTAAACGAATATTGATTAATTCAGCACTGCACCGGCTTCAGCACCGGTGCCGGCACCGACTCCGGCTCCAACTCCGTCTCCTTCCTCATTCTTCCTTTCTTCTCTCATTCTCTTATCCATTTCGTGCATTTTCTTTCACATTTTTACTCTCAGGGGGGTCCCCTGCACTCTGACTTCAACTCCTCCTCCTCCTCCTCCTCCTCCTCCTCCTCCTCCTCCTCCTTTCTCCTTCTTATTCTATGTGCTCTCCAAATTTCATTCTTCTACGGCCATTTTCTGTTTTTAAGGGCCATGTAAACTCGTCTACGACGAGGTTACGTCTCATCACTTGAAAGGCTGCCAAATTTTAGGAAGGTACGATAACCCTAACCCAAACGTCTGAGATGACCTTTCTCGGGTATATATATATATATATATATATATATATATATATATATATATATATATATATAAAGATATACTATATCCCTGGCTATACATCTATATATATATATATATATATATATATATATATATATATATATATTTACGAAGACGGGGTGCGCGCAACTCGGCCCTCACTACAACGATATATCGACTGGATTTTAAATAATAGTGATGATTTTCTTTCGATTATATTTTTCAATGTAATAAGTCAACCAGAGCACGTAGAAGGCGATTTAAACATCGATTTGGGGGTAAAAAAAACATCGATAAATCGATTGGAACCATCAAAAATGATCTTCCGATCATTTAAAACCTTCCAGGAACCAAAATGTCCCCTTTTGGGATCTAAGCCTCTGAGTTCAGGTTCAAAACCTCCGAAAACGGTCTTCCAGACCTTAAAAACTGTCTAACCGACCGTTAAAACCCTTACCTTGACACGTTAAGCTAGCTTGAAAATCTAACGAAATGATGGAAATCTCCAAGTCAGCTACCGATATGATTGGAATTTCCCAAACCTCCGAAAATGGGATTCAAGTCTTTGCCATTGACGTGCAGTGATGCCAATGTAAAAAATACCCAATATCCTCCGGAGTTGGGGATCTTGTCCTGAATTATGGGCAAAACGCCGAAAAAACGCTAAAAAAGTAGCTAAAAATGCTAAAAAAAAGTTCCAAAAAATGCTTAAAATGAGCAGATTTAACGGATTAGGTTGCTAGATTTAGCGACAAATCTGGTAAAACGCTGAAAATTGGTAAAAAGTATCCAAAATGTATTAAAAATGATAAAAATGCTCAAATTTAACTGATTAGGGTGCCAGATTTAGCGATAAATCTGGCAACTGCCGTTTTGGCTGCCTATCGTACACCCCTTACTACTGGTGTCAGTATTAAATCTGAAACAAGGATTAATTAAAATACTTACTCTAAAAAAAAGTTTGAAAAATAAAGCAATACCTATCTCAAACAAACACCAGTATCAAATATATATACCTTTCGAACGAATTACTATTTTTTGGATTATCAAAACAGCATTTTAGTTGAACACCGCTACTTGGATCAAGAGATTCAAAGTCACATGTATCAGGATAGAAGCAGTCCGTAGAAGCTGAAAAGAGTAAGTTGTGGGGTCCGAGTTTGCCCGTCAATACGCAGCGAAAATCACGATTGCATACCACACCCTCTTTGTCATTTTCTAATATATATATATATATATATATATATATATATATATATATATATATATATATATATATATATATATATATATATATATATATATATATATATATATATATATATATATATATATATATATATATATATATATATATATATATATATATATATATATATTATATATATTTATATATATAATAAAGTATTTATATCACCCTTGGTTTTTTTAAACAAACGATGTACTAGTTAAAACTGTTTTATTTAATAATTGCACATATTATTTTCGAATTAAAAATCAATTTATCAAGTAAAAAGTCACTGTATTTAAAACATTTTTCTTATTATTTGGAATTGTAACATAACACGTAAAAAAATATTAAATGACAAGAGCTTTCGTTCCATTCAGGAACCTCTTCAGTTGTCTTAGTATTCACGTTTCTTTTTTACGACTGGAATTGGAATTATTCAAATTTATTATTCTTGTAGTTGGTTGTATTGGCATTTTTTTGTTCTTGGGATATTTTTAGAGTAGTATTATTTTCTTGAGTTTAGTTTTTGGTGCGAAGCTAGTATTCAAACTTTTTTATTTTTGTGAATATTTATGATTGTATGCATGGTGTTGTTTGATACTTACTATTTCCTCAATTATACTTATTATACACACACACTTTCATATATGATCATCCTTTCATGTATACTTTCACATACACAATAATCATACTTTATTTACGGGTTTGTGATACGAGTATTAGGGTTGTTGGGTATGTTGTTGGTAGTTTGTGGGTGTTTTGTTTCATACTTTTTTATTATGTTATGAATTGTTGGTGATTGGTGGTTTAGTATGTTGAGTTGTGTAGTGTCTAAAATATGTTCGCCTTTGAGAGTATTATAAGTGTTAAAATGATTTATGCAGAAGGTTTCTATGAGTTTCCTTTTGTGTGGGTTTGAGATGTGTAATAGAGGCTGCATTGTGTTGATGTTTATGTGGTGGTTATTATGCACTCTATGTATTGCGACCGGAGCGTATGTAGGTGCCTGCGGCACCAAAATACGTCACGAATATCGTGACGTCAGCTTTGTATAGCCGTACTTGATACGAATTATATATAATATATATATATATATATATATATATATATATATATATATATATATATATATATATATATATATATATATATATATATATATATATAATTGTAAATACCCCCTAATGTATTTTCACCATGCTAGGATACGATCCTGGACCCTAGCAGATGAGCGTGCATGTGTTTGACCACTACGCTACGACGAGACAAAAGAGAAACCGAGAATACTTCTACTGTCCAAGAAGAGCATACTAACGGTTCCTCCCGCTCGCACTCGAACGTAGGCCCAAACAGGGTACCCCGCATGGTGAATAATAATACCATAAACCGGGGGTTATTATGTATAATGAAATGCAATAATTTTAACCTTGCAATCAAATTTATTGGGAGGAACTCGTAGTAATGCTCTTCTTGGACAGTAGAAGTATTCTCGGTTTCTCTTTTGTCTCGTCGTAGCGTAGTGGTCAAACACATGCACGCTCATCTGCTAGGGTCCAGGATCGTATCTAGCATGGTGAAATACATTGGGGGGTATTTACAATTACAGTTTGATTACACAGAGTCCGTAACCCCGCGACTCGTGTAACCGGTTTATGGTATTGTATTCACCATGCCTGCGGCGTGCCCTGACTGACCCTGCGTTCAGTACAGCAGAAAACATCAGCAGCTCATGTCTCGGTTCTCTTTTGTCTCGCCGCTGTGGTGGTCGCCCATGCACGCTCATCTGCTGGGGTCAAGATCGCCAGCTCACAATTTAAAATACATTAGGGGGTATTTACAATTACAAATTTGATTGCAAGGTTAAAATTATTGCATTTCATTATACATAATAACCCCCGGTTTATGGTATTATTATTCACCATGCGCGGTACCCTGTTTGGCCCTACGTTCGAGTGCGAGCGGGAGGAACCGTAGTAATGCTCTTCTTGGACAGTAGAAGTATTCTCGGTTTCTCTTTTGTCTCGTCGTAGCGTAGTGGTCAAACACATGCACGCTCATCTGCTAGGGTCCAGGATCGTATCATCATGGGATTTCTCATCCCATTTTAAATGAATGAGTTACACCCTAATGTATTTTCAAGGTTAAAATTATTGCATTTCATTATACATAATAACCCCCGGTTTATGGTATTATTATTCACCATGCGCGGTACCCTGTTTGGCCCTACGCGTTCGAGTGCGAGGCAGGAGGGAACCATGTGTGCTCTTCGGACGGTAGAAGTATTCTCAGTTTTCCCTCTTTTGTCTCGTCGTAGCGTAGTGGTCAAACACATACGCTCATCTGCTATGCTCAATAATTTTAACCTTGCAATCAAATACATTAGGGGGTATTTACAATTACAAATTTGATTGCAAGGTTAAAATTATTGCATTTCATTATACATAATAACCCCCGGTTTATGGTATTATTATTCACCATGCGCGGTACCCTGTTTGGCCCTACGTTCGAGTGCGAGCGGGAGGAACCGTAGTAATGCTCTTCTTGGACAGTAGAAGTATTCTCGGTTTCTCTTTTGTCTCGTCGTAGCGTAGTGGTCAAACACATGCACGCTCATCTGCTATGGATCGTATCCTAGCATGGTGAAAATACATTAGGGGTATTTACAATTACAAATTTGATTGCAAGGTTAAAATTATTGCATTTCATTATACATAATAACCCCCGGTTTATGGTATTATTATTCACCATGCGCGGTACCCTGTTTGGCCCTACGTTCGAGTGCGAGCGGGAGGAATACGTAGTAGTGCTTCTTCTTGGACAGTAGAAGTATTCTCGGTTTCTCTTTTGTCTCGTCGTAGCGTAGTGGTCAAACACATGCACGCTCATCTGCTAGGGTCCAGGATCGTATCCTAGCATGGTGAAAATACATTAGGGGGTATTTACAATTACAAATTTGATTGCAAGGTTAAAATTATTGCATTTCATTATATACATAACCCCGGTTTATGTATTATTATTCACCATGCGCGTACCCTGTTTGGCCCTACGTTCGAGTGCGAGCGGGAGGAACCGTAGTAATGCTCTCTTGGACAGTAGAAGTATTCTCGGTTTCTCTTTTGTCTCGTCGTAGCGTAGTGGTCAAACACATGCACGCTCATCTGCTTGGGTCCAGGATCGTATCCTAGCATGGTGAAAATACATTAGGGGGTATTTACAATTACAAATTTGATTGCAAGGTTAAAATTATTGCATTTCATTATACATAACCCCGGTTTATGGTATTATTATTCACCATGCGCGGTACCCTGTTTGGCCGGCCCTACGTTCGAGTGCGAGCAGGAGGAACCGTAGTAATGCTCTTCTTGGACAGTAAGTATTCTCGGTTTCTCTTTGTCTCGTCGTAGCGTAGTGGTCAAACACATGCACGTTCATCTGCTAGTTCAGGATCGTATCCTAGCATGGTGAAAAATACATTAGGGGGGTATTTACAATTACAAATTTGATTGCAAAGGTTAAAATTATTGCATTTCATTATACATAATAACCTGAGTTTTATAGTATTATTCACCATGTGCGGTACCCTGTTTGGCCCTACACGTTCGAGTGCGAGCGGGAGGAACCGTAGTAATGCTCTTCTTGGACAGTAGAAATATTCTCGATTCTTTTTTTGTCTCGTCGTAGCGTAGTGTTGAAAGTCAAACACATACACCTTTCATCTGCTAGGGTCAGGATCGTATCCTGCGCTGGTGAAAATACATTAGGGGTATTTACAATTACAAATTTGATTGCAAGGTTAAAATTAAATTTCATTTTTATATATATATATATATATATATATATATATATATATATATATATATATATATATATATATATATATATATATATATATATAACTGCTGCTGCTGCTATCACCTCATATACTCATATATATATTTATCGAAATCCAACTTAATGACGCAAACATTTTTGGTATCGGTAAAGGTATCGACAAAATTTTACCGATACAGTACCTACTAAAAAAATTCCGATACCGATACCAATACATCAAAAATCGACCGATATCATGGTATCGGTGCATCACTAGGGCATAATTGGCCTGTTCTGGGGATGAACCACTTACATTGTTCAAAGAGATATTTCAGTGAGGGTCCGTCGAGGCGTTTTGAGGCAACAGGAAGGATTTTTGACTGCGACGGGCTCTCGGCTTAAGTATGATGACAGGAATTGTGGAGATGGGGGTTCTTTCAACTTTCGACTTACGTTATGTTCTTCTACTTATCTATTTTTTTACCCATGATACTACAATCTCTTATAATTTATATATATATATATATATATATATATATATATATATATATATATATATATATATATATATATATATATATATTAGATGAAAGTGATATGGGGGAAGAGATATATATACTATAATTATATATATATATATATATATATATATATATATATATATATATATATATATATATATATATATATATATATATATATATATATATATATATATATATATATATATATATATATATATATATATATATATATATACAAATGGAAGAAATTATTAGGGCGATAACTAAAGGAAAAAAAGGAAAGTCCACAGGTCTAGATGGTGTGAGTATGGAAATGTTACAGATGGGAGGCAGAGGGGTGGAGGAATGGCTGTACAGGTTATATAATTTATGTTGGAGGAAGGAAGAGGTTCCACAGGATTGGGAGGATGGTTGTTTGGTTCCCCTGTATAAAGGGAAAGGGGATAGGATGGAGTGTGGTAATTATAGAGGTATTTGTCTTTTGAGTGTAGTAGGGAAAGTGTATGGGAGAATACTAATTGAGAGGGTGAGAGATTTAACGGAAGAGAGAATGGGGGAAGAACAAGGAGGATTTAGGATGGGAAGGGGGTGTGTGGATCAAGTGTTCACAATGAAGATGCTTGTGGAGAAAGGTATAGAAAGGAAAGGGAAGGTGTATGGGTGTTTTTTAGATCTGGAGAAAGCATATGATAGAGTGAAGAGGGGTGAATTATGGAGGGTGCTGGAGGAACATGGAGTAGGGGGTAAATTAGGTAAAGGTATTAGGGCCTTTTATAGAAATAGCAGAATGTGTGTGAGAGTATTAGGAGGGGAGAGTGAGATGTTTAGAGTGGAGAGAGGGTTGAGACAAGGATGTGTGATGTCACCGTGGCTTTTCAATTTATTTATGGAGAGTGTCTGCAGAGGAATGATGAGGGAGGGGAGAGGGGTGGAATTGATGGATAGGGGTGATAGATGGGAAGTGAACATGATACTATTCGCGGATGATACTACCTTGGTGGCGAAGGATTCAGAAGGGTTGTAGTATTTGGTGAAGGAGTTTGAGAGAGTGTGTGGACTAAAGGGTCTTAAGATAAATCCAGGTAAGAGTAAAGTGTTAGTGTTTGAGGAGGAGGAAACAGATGAGGGGATGGGGTTAGAGATTAGTGTAGGAGGTGTAGTACTGGAAGAAGTAAAGGTTTTCAGATATTTAGGGATGGATTTGGGTAAGGAAGGAGGGATGAAGGAAGAGATAGATCATAGAGTAGGAGAAGGAATGAGAGCATTGAGTGGTTTGAGGGAATTATGGAAAGGGGGGGATTTATCACATAAACTCAAGATAAGTATGTTTGAAAAAATTTGTGTTCCAGCGGTACTATATGGGTGTGAAACATGGGGGTTGAATGCTAGGTCCAAGAGGAAATTGGAA